>PVIJ01000790.1:0-247341 GCA_004024925.1 Scalopus aquaticus
AACTAACAGACACCCTACCAACTGGGAAAAGATCTTTGCACACAATACATCTGATAAAGGACTGATAACAAAAATTTACAAAGAACTCACACAACTCAACAAAAAAAAAGCCAATAACCCAATCAAAAAATGGGCAGAAGAGCTCAAAAGGCACTTCTCCAAAGAAGAAAAGCAAATGGTCAACAGATACATGAAAAAAATGCTCAACATCACTTATAATCAAGGAAATGCAAATCAAAACCACTATGAGATACCACCTCACACCTGTGAGGATGGCACACATTAAAAATGCAGGCAATCACAATTGATTTTCATGTGTCTGTAGATTACTGCTTTTTCCTGTGTCAGTGAAAATAGATAATTTATTAATAATATATTTTTAAAAATTTTGAGAACACAGTTGTGCCAAGAGCAATATAAAGCACTTGAAAGACAAGCATACATGAGTTTTCCTTTAAATGCTGTATTTTATGTGAATTTTATCAAAAGGGTAACAATGATCCCTTTTTTCTCCATTACTAACATTATACCTTCCGACCCTTCTGCCATGATGGTCCCCCCTGGTCAAGATGTCTGCATTTTGTGTGTCACTGAATTTAATTAGCTAGTATTTTTTGAGAATTTTCACATGTATAGTCATCGGAGATATTGGTAGTTTTATTTTTGGGTGATTTTCTTTTTCTTTTTTTTTAAGATTTTTTTTAAGGATTTATTTATTTTTGCATACAAGCTGAGGTGCAGGCCAGAGGTGTGGGGCAGTGGGAAGGTTCACCAGAGACAGAGTGGGGAACAGAACAGATGGATCTACCGAAGCACACTGCTGAGGGGAGCAGCCAGGCGAGCTAGGAGAGGTCTGCTGCGCCATGTGGGAATCTCCCTGGCCAGGGATTGAACTCATGTGTTGCTGCAGTGGCTGCGGATAACTTCACAGTGCTGAGACTTAACCCCTTGCGCCACCAGGGAGGCCCTATTTTTGGGTGATTTTCTTATCTAGTTTTGGTTTAGGGTAAAGTTTGCATCATAGACTATATTATGGAGTATTCCCTTCTTGAAATTCTTGTAATACTTTTATTAAAGTGGGCATAAGTTTTTTTTTAAAGTTTGATAATATTTATTTGAAAAATCATCTATCCCTGGGCTTTTGCTAGGGGTGGGGCAAGGATATTTTCAATTATTATCTTGTAACAAACTAATTGTAATAGTTTACTTTCATTTTTAATTTGATATTAAAGAAGGCATTTCTGACCACATTTGCTTTTTGTAGCTTTCTTTTCATATTTACATTCGTAGTCCATATCCCAAAGAAATAGAATTTTCTTTTAAGGTATGAATTTGTCTCCAGATACAATAAACTACTTAAGTCGGTTTTCATATTATTGTTGTTTATAATGCTACAGAATAGATGTTCAATAAACCCTTGTTAGCAAGTATTAGTTTTCGTCAGATCATTGATCAGATAATGCCTGATTAGAGTCTAGCCTAGTAAATGTTAGGAACTGACATTAACATTTGGGCAAGCTCTGTTTTCTTCCCCCAAAAAGTCAATAGACAAGCTAAAAGTAGATATATGCCAGTACTAGTTTTCCTAAAGAGCATGGCAACAATTCTGCCACCAGCTGTTAAGCTTGTGTTAATTCATGGAAAGAAAAGGTTACTCCTCCTTGTGGTTAATGTCAAGTTTTCCCCACCAGGCAGAGTGTAGGTTGCTGGATATTGTTCTACCCAAACAAATGTGTTCTGCTTTGAATAGAATAATTCCAGGGATCCAAGCACAAGTCTCATTGGTGAGGGCTGAACTATCATATTCCCTGTACCAAGGCACAATGTCTTTATCCATTTACTTATTCATAGAATCAGCTCTATTGAAGACTCCATGGCAAGTCCTTAGCTAGAACAGTGGACAAAGGAAATTTAAAATAAGCATCTATGACTTTTGATATATATACTAATAACTAGTATATAAGTAACTGTAGTTTTTTCTTTCCAGCCAAATAGACTTAATTTATGTATTGCTAATTTTACCCTGAGAGTTAGCAAAAGAGAAAATTTTGAAATAAGAAATCTCCAAATTTATCATTTTTCTTTTTTTTCCCAAATATATACTCTTTGTTTTTCTTTCTGAAAATGTCAGAATACATTTGTTCTACTTTCACATGTTTGTTCCTTGAGGAGTTTCGTTCCACCATTCTCCTTTGATGCTGTGATCCATTACCTCCATTTGTCTGTTGCTTTTTCTTCCTTAATCTTCTTCTGAGAGACTCTCCTCTCTCCTTGAATAGCTCTTCAAGCTACAGCTTCAGAACAACTAAACTAACTATATCTGGAAGAAATGATTTTAAAAGGTTCATTTATAAAATCTATTATGCCACTGCTAGATGATAAATGTGACTGGGTTAAAGAATTTAAAATAGGCCAGTCAAGCAATATTTTAGCCAATCTAAGTCAGTTTTTGAATATTTCTGACAATGGAATTGAGCTTAAAAAAATGAAGACAATTTTAATGCCCACTCTTGTCAGAGTGTGAATGCTAATTAGAAATATGAGAATTTGTCATAATTCTCCTATGCAAAATTGATAGGGTTCTAGAGTAAATTCCTAGTGTCACTTATGATATTTTATATAGATTTTGTCTTAACATAATGACTAAGGTAGCATCTTGATGTGTCATAAAGATTAAAGTATCAAATGAGTGTAAAAATTTAACTTACCTATCTTATCAACCATAAACCAATCATTCATATTTTTTCTGGTGTGAACAAAATGTTTGAGAGAAAGACATTTTCTAAATAAATGGCTATATTGAATTACTCTTAGAGAATACATAGGGTATTTATTGAGTCCCTAATCTAATCTAGGTACTTTGACAGATGTACATTCCAACACAGAGGTACCAAAATATAGACATCGCCATTTAATATAAGTAGTACTAGATGTAACACAGTCAAAGCTCAACACACCATTCCTTAAAGAGTTTACCAAATTAGTGTACCAGGGACATTGGATATGTACTCTGAGAAGTAGTACAGTATATTTTATTAGTAAAATAAAGTTTGTTAACAATAAACATTATGGCCATTAACATTATTCTCCTACTGCATAAACTTTTTTGTAAAATAATTTTATTCATGATTATAATTTCCAAGTATGAAATTTTAAATTATCTTGTATGAATTCCTCTAAAACTCAAATAGGGGCTCCCTGGTGGCCCAGCGGTTAAGCGCTGCGCTGTGGAGCTGTCGGCAGCAGCGATGCGAGTTCAACCGCGGCCGGGGAGATTCCCACATGGCAGGCCTCTCCTGCCTTGCCCGCTGCTCCCCTCAGCAGTGTATTTCAGTCACTCTGCCTATTCTGCACCCCATTCTGTCTCTGGTGAACTCTCTTGCTGCTCCACACTTCTGGCCTGTACCCCAGCTTGTATTCATAAATCAATAAATCTTTAAAAAAAATAAAAAATAAAACTCAAATAACATGGAATAGTCACATTGGGAAAACCTCAGTTTATAAACTGTGATTCTTACTTCAAAACCAAATGCAGAAAAGAGGAGAGAAATGACAGCAGGCCAGGCTGATTGTGATCACCTTCTGATCGGGCCCAGCAAAGAACTCCAGGTCCTACTGGATCTAAAGTGTGATGAAAGTTTCTTTCATAATTGTATGCTGTTGAGGCAAATTTGTAGTTCCTTGGACAAATACCAGATGTTTGACATATTCTTCTATTGGGAGGCCTTGGTTACAGCATGCAAATAACATTAGATTAATTGTTCCAATGTGAAAGTCAGATTGAACCTCCTAGATACTGGATTTTTCACCTTTAAAAGGATGAAAGTATATTTGACAACTTAAAACAGTCTCGTCCTGCCTCAAATAAACCAGAAGTTATTCAAAAGTGCACACAGTCATTTAATCATATGAACAGATGTATGTGTATCAAGATATTTTTGTCTGGCTGTTGCCTGGATAGATAACACTGTTCCCCCACACCTCTGTTATATTCATGGATGTGTTTACTGCATAGCTGAGAAAAGGGAAGCAAATTTTAGGAGCAAACTTTATCATGAGATAAAGATGAGAAAGTTGAGCAGAAGAGGGGAGTCAGAATTCTGTCTTTCTTCTCCAAACTAATTTTTAGCGCTTTTATAAAACACTGGTCTCCAGAACGGTTTCAGAAAACACTGTGACGAAGTATAATAGAAAGGCATGCTCTCTCTTCTCTGCTCCTAGAAAGCTGCTCTTCAGGTCTGTAGGAGTCCTTTACTTTGAGAGTATCTAGAAATAACCAAAACAAAAAGTTCATGTCAATATGGCTGAAACAACACAGGAAGATGACTTCCTGGGGAACCAACCAGGCCAGGGCAGAGAGGGGGCCTCACTCTGCTACTCAGTCCTATGTTTTCAGCAGTGGCCTAACTTTGGCAGCATCTTCCCTCATCACTGCAAGGCTGCCAGCTGCAGAAGACATGTTCTTGTTGCACAACCTTCACACAGAAATTCTTCTAGTGCTTTCTGCTGAACATAAAGAAGTCTTCTTTCCCAGAAGCCACAGCAAACATTACCAAGTTTCTCACCAATCAGATATTGGGAAATATGCCATCCCTGAACCAATCCCTGTACACAAGAATTTGGGACACTCAGACATATTTCTAAGCCCAGAGAAACTTGTGTTCCATACTTGACACTTGAGTGCAAGGGGCAGATCCCTGCTGAAACCATCTTACTGAAAATGGGGGAAAAAGTGGATTTCCTAAAGTGAAGGTAGTGTTGCATCTATGAAGCAATGGAGAGCAGAAGCACATGGCAAACTGATTTGGTAGCCCCTGGTAGGGTGTGACAGCTCGAAACAAGTGGAAGCTGGAGAAGGAGAGAAGAAACTCTACGGCCTTTCTCAATGACGTTAGTTGCCTGACTGGTTTGTGGGCACATTAGAGACAATCACTGTGATCTGCCAGGACTATGTGGTGCGAAACTTAGTCCTTAAGCAGGAGAGCGTTGTCTTCAAAGCCTACATTTATATAGACAAAATAAAAATAATGAACTTTTCCCCTTCTTCCATTAGCTCCCCGACATCTCTCGTCACTGCCCACCTTAGGTTTCCCACAGGCGCTGTCCCATAGAAATACAACACAAACATAAATGTAGTCCCATACATCATATTAAGCTTTCTGGTAGTCACATTAAAAAGGTAAAACACAGATAAAGTTAATTATGAAAAATATAGTGATTTAACCCAACATATATAATTTAACTCAAATGACAATATCTAAAATATTGTCATTTGAACATGCAATCCCTTTAAAAACATTATTGGGATATTTCAGTTTCTTTTTTTTTTTTTGTACTAAGTCTTTGAAATCCAGTGTGTCACCTCTGATCAGCAGCTACACATGGGACTGTGTAATTCCATAGTCCATTCATATTAGACTATTTCCTTACCCGATGCTTCTATTTTTCTCTAACTTCTTTGTTTTTGTACAACTTTCTGGCCTATAAATGCTTTCTTCCTCCTTTTCTCTCTTTTCAAACCCAACCTCATTAATTCTGCTAAATGTACTTTTGTCCTTTAGAGGTTTTCTTGTTAATCAGTCCTTCCAGAAGGCCCTTCCCTAGCTCCACACAGGTTACACGGCTCTCCTACAACCCTGTGCTTATCCCAGCTGTCCACGTGTTAATGAACATGACAGTTTTTTGCTCAGCAAGTCAAAGATCTGGTAAGAAAGAATTAGAATGGCCATAAACCTGTTAAGACCAAAGATTTTTGTCTTATTCATTATTGTAGGCACAGAATTATGTCCTGTCAGTGGAACACAATAAATAGAGTAAAATATTCATGGAATGAAGAGGAAAAGATCACAAGCTGAAATTAACTCGAGTTCTTACCCAAACTTCTTAGGGCTTTCGAAGCATCAAATTTTTCTATGGGAAATTGTATTCTTTCCTCAGTGTTGAACAAATTGCAGTTTGTCAGATTGATGTATCTATCTTTTCGCAATTCATGATTGAGTTACATGAATGTAAACATGATTTAGGTCATCTCTGTCAATTTCATTTATATTTATGAGTATTTTAAAACATAGCTATATGAGATTAAGTTTCAGAGAATTATTTTTGCATTTGTTATATGCCAGGCGCTGTGCTCAGTGGTCTACATGCAATATGTAACTTGATGGCATCTCTTCCTAAATGATCCTTTTGTGGACTTTTTTTAAAAACCCCAGTTGTATTATAAAATATAGTTCAGTATTCAGTACAGATTAAGATACAAATAACCTAGTTTTATATCCCAGTCTAATCCCTGTTTGGTTTTGTTTGCTCTATCAGTATGGTCAAGGTTTTTAATGTCATAAATTACACTGGTCAACAAATTTTTACAAAAGTCATGTCACTGACCTAAAATTAGTCATTTCCTGTCAATTTGTATGTGCAAAACATGAATATGACAGTCACATTTTAATTTTGCTCTAATTATTTTTTGTGATCTGCAATAAATGGATATTTATATCACAAAATGCATGCCAATCACTGGTCAACAAATTTTTACAAAAGTCATGTTACTGAAATAAAATCAGTCATTTCCTATCGTTTTGTATGTGCTCATCACGAATATGACAATCAAATTCTAACTTTTGGCTCTAGTTTTTTTGTAATCTGCAATAAATGGATGTTTGCATCATGAAATGCATGCCAATAGTAATAGGCCTGTGGTTAATACCTGTAAAAAAATCAAGTCATAGACTACTTCTTAGATTTCTTCCCTTGTCTCTTGTACAGCTGTTCAGGAGCATCTCTGGGGAGTGTCCAGCAGTAGTCAGCCAGCATTGTAGTGGACCATTGTCCCTGGTATCTTTGTTCCATTGATGCAATATCTTGATGAAAACGTTCACCATGTTCATCACTAACCATACCACAGTTTTCAGGGAAGAAATCCAGATGGGAATGAAGGAAGTGGATCTTTAGAGACATAGTGCAGCCAAGTTTCTGATACTGCATCAGCATGTCTTCTACTAGTTCCTTGTCGTTTTCTGCCCTAACATTCCAAGAAAGTTTGTAGACACTAGGCGAAAAGCATGCCGTGCTTGTTTCGCATCACCCTGCAGCAAGTTGTTGAACCGGTCATCTCAATGCAGACGGAATGTTTGGGTAGACTATTCTCGATTTCTTTTGCTTCGTTATCCTGCCAGAAAAAGGAGGAACCAAGCAGAAGTAAGAGTCTTTTATGTGGTTGCTTGGCTCTCTCCACACGGGGAGACTGCATGGGGACTGCAATTACTTCAAATAAAACTTTGACCTTTCAGAATTTACTAGAAAATTGGAGAATAACGCTAATGTAAACTATTGGGAAATGCAACGGGTCATAATTTAAACAATATGGGCTTTTTAGTCAGGCAGAACTGAAACTCATTCATTGAATAAACATTTATGTGTCTCTGGGAACTGACAGTCTTGGACATGAGGCATAGAAAGGTAAATTCAGGCAGGTTCTGTCTTAAATAACAAATGTTACCTGTCCCTGATAGGGTTTTGTGAGGATTAAATGAAATAACTTATGTAATGGGCTGCCAAACCCTAGGAGGTCAGAAGACACTAGTGCTTCTTGTTTTCTCCTTTTTTCTTTCCTTTCTCAAGAGAGTACTCTCACAGCTCTTTTTGTATCTCATGAAGACTAAGTAAAATTAAATTTCCTCACAATACCTCACAAGAGAAGAGAATTAATTAAAGAGATGCTTTGGGAGAATTACTTAAGTACACCCAATTGTAATTAAAGAACTCAAATCCCCAGTAAATAAAAACAATTTAACCAAAATTAAGTTGCATGATGGGATCAGAAGGGAAGCCATCAAGTTGCCAGGACAGTTATTTTCATTTAAACTTTGTGGTATTGCTCACTGTGTATCTCTGTTCTCTCTTTGCCCTCATTTTCGGCCCTAAGGACTTGAAATTGTAAAGAAGTTAATCACTTCAACCACTCATTTGAATATTTTAATATCACTTGAATATCACTTAGTCTGTGATGGCTACTGTGGGTTAGTTCACTCAGTATTCTTATCCAACTCCTTTTTAGGCTTTCCTCTGAAGTCTAGGACAATCTCAGAAATGTGTCCTGGCCTTTGCAACTAAGGGAAGCACAGGACACTGTCCTGTGTGATGAGATATAAGGTGAGGTCTGATGCAGGCTCTCTGGGAATGATTTTATTGTTTTATTGAAATGGACCACCCTTCCTGCCGTTTTCCTTCCTTGATCATAATACTGGTATCTACAGTTTCTATAATCATCTTAAGCCAAAATGAAGTGGACAGTATGGGAGAAAGAACACAGCTCCAAGATGACTTCAAGGGATGATATTCTCTCTATGTTAAAAATTAATTACCTCGAAGACACTGGCCCACTCAAAAAAAGATATCAGATTGATGGAAATTAAGAATGGCCGGTTTACTAGACTTTACAAAGCACTAAGAGTCAGCCCTGAAGTCACAGATACATTGTTAACAGATTTGGACAGGATTTGCAAAGGTCTTCAGCAACTCTAACTATACTCTTGCTTGGAGACAAAAGCATCCTTAGTAGAAACAAATCACTATCAGACTCCACAAAAAGACAGCACTGTGGGAAAAGAATTATGTAAATTATTAAGGATGGAAAATGTGAAAAAAATCTATTAGCAGCATCTCCTTTGATTGACAGTCATTAATAAAATTGAAGTGCCTCAGGACAGTCTCTGAGAAAGACAAATTAATATTTTAAACATCATTATAAAACATTTTGAACATTTAGAGATTTCAAAATCATAAATAAAAATGAAAAAGAGTATGTCTGTTGTCAGCTGTGAGCTTATAGTTAACAGTGCTACCCTGCACACTCCAAATATTTTATTTTTGTGAGGGAAGAGCTTAATTCAAAGAAGTGCTTATTTGAAAAAATGGTTACATTCAGTCAGACATCTAGAGAATAATCAATGGTTACTGACCGGTTGTCTATAAACTACAATCCAAACTTTTCAAAGTCTCCCTATCTCTTTATTTCTCAGTCCTCTTCATGAATATGCTGCTTCAGCCAGTGTGGACATTAACTGCATATCGCAGAAATCACTCTCATTTATCAATTACTGGACCATGCGTTCTGCCTCTTTAAGAGCTGTTGTGTTGGTTTTTGCATGAAGAGGAAGGCTCTGGAAAAAGACAGACCTAACTTAACCTGCCTCTCTAGTGCTTTACTTGTTATTTATCCTTGGGCATTTATCTTTAGCTCTACTAACTCATATTTCCTCACTTGCATTTGGAGGTGATAATAGCCACCTCTTTGTTTTAATTAAAGCTGCTTATTTTAAGCATAAGAATAGTGCCTGACATTAAAAAAAGAACTTCATGAGTCTTGTTTTCATTTCACTTCTAATTTGAATTCCTCGTGATTGTGTATGATGTCTTCTGAATTGAAATGATGTTTGTACTTCACAGTCGAGATGAGAACACTGCTCAAAACTTTTTTGATGTAACAACCCACAGTACTCTCTTCCTGCCCATACTTACTAGCCATTTTCCTTCTGAAGCATAATAGGCATGCGGTCCATGTTATATTATATATTGCTATTTTGATATTTTGATATTTGTACTCTTGTGAAGAGTACGAGCTCTAACAAGGGATTATTACTGCAAATGACTACTATATGTCCTCCTCCTCATCTTATAATTTCACACTATGCTTTTCACTGGGAATTTAAATATTTTTGATAAAATGTACTTCGTTATAGAGATAGGTGTCATGGTTTTAAAGAGGTCAAAGTCACCAACCTTTATCTTTCCAAGAGATATTTTCTCATTAGAACAATGTATCAAGGCTACTGCATCTCTGCATCTGAGAAGAAAATAGAGCCTGTTTGAAAATTAGGTAAATATTTTCTCCTGAAGTAATAAATTTATGTCTCTACCAAATAATATTTTCATGGATCTTATAATAAGGTTTCAACATGAGCTCCTTGTTGGAAAATTGTCACCTAGGAAACAAATTCAAAATTATTCAAAAATAGAAAATCTCCCTGAAAAAGAACTACAATTTTAAATTTCATATATCTTCAAATAAATAATCTTCAAAGGTTATTCTTTCACTGACTTGGAGAAAATTAATGAAATACTAAAGTATTCTAACTTTTCAAAGCATTTTTTATTAACATATTTCCTATAAATTTTTCTCTTCCAGTGTCATAAGGATGGAATTTCTTCATACCTTGTAAAAACTAGCAACATTTCAAAACTATGACTAGAATATTGTGCTTTGTGATGTACAATGACTTATTTCTTTAGGAAAGAAATGAATTAAAGTCAATCAAAAGAAGTTAAAGTGAAATAAAATGGATATTCTCTCCAATATCAAATAGCATAATCCTGAAGGAAGCAAGGTATGGGAATGGGGAGAGAAACATAAAATGAGAAAATGTCCAGATTGCATACCAACTAGAAAACATATGTCATAAATTAATATATATTAATGCATGCACATAATTTTATATAATTCCAATGTTTCTATATAATTTTCCTTATGCCTTAGGCAACTGTGTTTTCCTTCTTTCTATAGAAGGAAATATATTTTATTACTTAGCTTATTTTACAAAGCATTAAATAAATATCGAAAAATATTCCACTTAGTAGAATTTAGCAGTGCCAACATCACCCTTTTTCTTTATTGGCTGTTTCTTTTACTGGATGCCTCATCTAAAGCAGCAGAAAGCAATATTCAAACATTCACAATGGAACTGATTCTACTTGTTATTCTGCTATTCCAGGGGCAAACGAAGTGCCCAACCCAGATACTACCTTTAGCAGTAAAATGAATTAGTTTAAGATTATTGAAATCATACTATCAAATGAATCACATTCAATGTAGTAAACTGTTAGCTTTAGTATAAATCTATTTTAAGCACATGACAAGATTATATGCAAATTCAGTTAGAGAACACGTGCAAGCTTCATCACTAAGGAGTTGGTAAAACCCATAGCGGTGAGTGGTTAAGCAATTGTTTCTGTTCTGGCATCGTCTCTTGATCAGATTTCCTTTGTGTCTGTGCTGTTCTCTGCTCTTCTCAGGTCTGGTGATGCCTTGGCAGACTTGGGCAGCTCAGTCTCTTGTCATTTCCTTCATTTGAGAAGTATGGTCAATAAAGTGCAGATTTTCATCAAATATGTGTATTCATGTCCAGCTATTTCTATTCCTCCTTGCTCCTCTCATTCCTGCAAGCTCCTGGCTCCCTCTCTGGGAATGACTGGGAAATCTTGGCTCTGAAATGTCTTCTTCACTGTCATGATAGGTACTTTTATATTCCTTGTGTTTTGGAAGGGTGAGAATATTGAGTGCTTCCTGACTGCATCTTTTTTGTATTGCATTGTGAGTTTATCTCAATTATTCTTTCAGCAAGTATTTTATTGAACACTTACTGTGTGAACAAACACTGAATCACATATGAAAATATACCATGAAATCATCCAGATAGAAATCTCCATTTTCATGAAACTTAACCTTTCATGATGAAGATAGACAGTAACAAGTAAAATTCACAGTTGACTCTTGCACAGCATGGGGCTTGGGGTTAGACCCTGCACAGCGGAATATCCAGGTATAACATTTGACTCACTGAGAACTACTAATTGCCTGCTATTGACCAGAAGCCTTGCCAATAGCATAAATAGTTGATTAACACATTTTTAAATATTATATGTATTATTTATTGCATTCTTGCATTAAAGCAAGCTAGAGAATAGAAAACATTAAGAAAACCATTAGAGAAAATATTTACAGAACTGTGTAGTATTTATCTATGCCAGAAATACATGTCATCTGTTGACAAGAATATCTGAATATAGGAGGATTAGTGGAGCACAAACCTGTGTTATTCAAGGGCCAACTGTATAGTTTAGCTCAACATGATGAGTACAGAGAGACATGAGAGTGAAGGCTAAAAGTGTTGCAAATCTGAACAGAGAAGTAAAGGATATGCCTCAGCTTTGCTGAAGCAGACAAGGCTAGGATTTTTTTATATTGCTAATTACTGCATGGATTTTTTTCTCCTTATGCTTCATGTCACTTTATCTGCTGTTATGTATAAAACAATAAGCAGTAGTTTCCTCCCTGACTTGAGGAACAATAGGGAAAATTTGGGCTTTTGATGTCTTTTTATATTTGAGTAGCATTGAACTTCAGAAAATATAGCCCTACCACAGTAAAAGTCACTCAAGTTGAATCTGATAACCACTTGCATCAAAATTTGAATTTGTTCAAATTTCAGATTTCTCAGCTGCAATACAAATCCACAAATCAGGGTTTCTGGGGGGTGAACTCATGGTACCCACATTGTCAAGCACCTCACCAGGTCACTGTGATGCCTGCTATTGAAGGGGAGGCAAATGTAACCCTAACGGGGACCGTAAGCCCAGCAGCAAGGACCTTGCTCTGATTCTGTACTTGAAACTGCCTCGCCCTGCTCGGGGAAGCAGGCTGACTCTTTGGAAAACAGTCTGAGACAGAGCTGAGTACCGGGGGTTTAGTAGGGGGAATCCTTGTCATCAACCATGTAGAAGGGAGGGACAGAGAAGACGCAACATTTAAAATTCAGGTTGCAAGACAGCTTGGCCAACCACAAAGGGGAGTGCTGGAGTTAAAATCAGTGCTGTCAAATGTGGAAAAAAATGGTCCGAACTTCATATTCTCACTTTACTCAGTCACTGGATGTAGGCTCCACAGGAAAGGATGTCCTTGAGTTAGTTGTCTGTCAATGAGGACATCTCTGGAAGGATTGTTAGCACCTCTGGGAGAGGGGACTGCATGTCTCTCTTTGACAGGAGATCTATCTGGGTGGTACATTCTCAGGTCTACTGCTTTTCATTATCTTTCTTTCTGCCCCTGCCCCATGGGCTGGATACTTGCGGGGTCAGGAAGAGGTAGTCAACTAAAGCCTTTATTAGCTTCTTCTCTAGCCCCTACTAAAATGCTGGGACCCTGGATATGCTTAATAACTGCTCACACCTCACATACAGGAGTTGCGTAGGTTTTTTCCCCAGGCCCGACAGCACCACCAGTGTGTGCACTTCTATCCCAAAAGTGGGGGGCTGAGGCACAGGGTACCATTGTTGACAGGTATAGATGAAACTCACACATGCAGGCTAGTCTCATCCATGTTTGTGATCATAACCACTCACTATACTGAGTGGGGATGGAAGAAAATGAGGCGGGCCCTCAGCCCAGGAGTCCAGAACACCCAGTTCAAACAAAGACTTTTAGGTTGTCATGCAGGGGTATATGTCAAAGAAGGAGGCTAGCACATGTTTAACAGTTTATTAATTTGATTGATAACTTTTTATTATTTTGACTTACGGTATATGACTCTCCATTTGTACTTTTGCCTCAGGCCCTGCAGATATAATTTGCAGGCCTGAACAAGAGAGTTTTCTCTGATGAGAGGAAAATAAATACTTGAAGTACTTTCTTATATTCACCCCCTTTAAATTATCACTGATCAGCAAAACCATTCCCTGTAGCAATGTATTACAGGGAATGGTTTTGCTGATCAGTGATAATTTAAGGAGTAAATGAAGTTTACTGAAGGAGTAAACTATTAAGTGGAAGTTATAGAGTCTTCTAGATTTTTCCTACTAACTTAAAGCAAAGAAGTGTTTCTCTACCAGGCAAGAGTGCTTCTGGTTTCATTAATATTATGAGCCATACATCTTGACAAATTGGAGGATGGTGAGGAGACTATTAGTACATGTTTCCAGATGCTTCCTAAATAATTGTCTGCAAAAGCTCTTCCAAAAATTGGGCATAGTTTAATACATCAGAGGTCATTTTGATGCTAAAGAGAGGAGTAGAGAGTGTAGAAAGAGCAAGAAACATTTCTATTTCCCCATTAGAACCCAAGGTTTTGGTGTGATGCGACGGCCCTGCTCCTCCCCAGGAGGCTCTCCTGAGGTGTCAGACCCCTGTGCAATTTGATGATAATGGCATAAGGTTTCTTTAATTGCATTCTTTCTTTGTTCATTTGGACCTTTGTTTCTTAAGACAAACCTATTCATTTTTAAGAAATTTAAAAGCAGAACATCAACCAAATCCAGGAAATCATAAAAAAGAAAATTTTAATTCCCTATAATTCCATCACCCTACCTACTAAAATAACATTTTAGTGCCTGCTCTTACAGGTAGCCATATACATGTAGAAAGATAGAAATACATGCATTATTTTGCCAAGAGAAATGTTGTGCTATATAGTAGAGATTTGATCAAAATATGGGGATTAAAAGAACCAACTCCCAAAAAGTCAAAATTCTGCAAAATATCTTTTGGCTCTCAAAAAATTTACTACAAAGAGCTTATTATTGACTAGAAACATTGCCAATAACATAGATGATTGGTTAACTCTTATTTTTGTTTATTACATGTATAATATACAATATTACAGTAAATTAAATTAGAGAAAACAAAATGTTAAGAAAATTACAAGGAAGAGAAAGTACATTTAAAATACTCTATCTACAATTGAAGTTTACATCATTTGTTTACAAGGAAATTCACATATATGTGGACCCATACAGTTCAAACCCATGGTGTTCAAGGGTCATAATGTCCTAGCAATGTTTTTATTCATCAAAAATATGTTGTGGGCCTCTTCATGTATGCATAAATAGACAAACATCATTCTTTTTCATTGTCACATAGTACTTCATTATGTAGGCATACATTTTCTTGATTATTCCCAAATGCTTTAGAAAACATAACTTTTCTGATTGCAAGTAGCATTTATATCAATGCTAATAATCTATTCAGAAGGGAATAAAATAGCTGAAATTTTGATTTTCAAAGTCTTACAATTGGTAAGACAAAATAATGACATTAGTTATTTATACGTGTTTTAATAGGAGAACTAAATTTTACTTATAGACTAGTAATTTTCATAGTTAATTTTAGAGTCACTTTACTGATTGAAATGTTAATAAAGCCTCTTTTTTGTAAGTACCAAACTTCTGGGCATAAATCTTAGGCTGAAAGGAATTCTTGCTAACCCATCACATTGAATTCTAAAATGAAGAAGCCATTTACACTGAAACAAATTGAGTGATTTTCTGGTGCACTGACATTGCTGCTTTGTGTTTATAATGAAAAAAGAAAGCAAGTTCTCATGATCAAAGCTTTTGCAAACTATTGCCCTGTCATTAACTTAGAGTCAAGAAAGTAACTCATTATCTAAATCACTTTTTGGAAAAAAGCAAGCTAGAACATGTTTAGATTCAATCTAAATCAGCAAATTACAACAACTTGGTTGAATTTTTTTAGTTGTGACTTTTTTTTTGCAATCCCTTTTTCCTTATTATAAAAATAATAACTTCACTGAAAAAAAAAGTCCTTAGCATGAGGTTGCATCAATATAAGGATTTAAGGTATATTGATATAATTATGTAACTTTAAATTTTACTTGTAAAATATTTATTTTAAGATTTATATATGCATTCAAGAGCTGGGGTGTAGGCCAGAAGTGTGTGTGAGGGGTGGGGGTTGGGGGTGAGTGGATTTACCACAAACCGAGTGGGCCAGACAGATCTAATGAAACAGACAGATCTAATGAAATACACTGCTGAGGGGAGCAGTGGCCAAGGCAGGAGAGGTCTGCTGCGCCATGTGGGAATCTCCCTGGTTGGGGATCCAACCAGTGCTGCAGTGGGAGATAGCTTCATTGTGCAGAGACTTAATGCCTTGCACCAGCAGGGAGGCCCAGTAAATTATTTTAAACAGTTTGTCTATGTCAAATGGAGGGCTGTATGTGCTGCATCACACTCCATATGCAACTTATAACCCAGATTCTCCACTACTGTCTGGCAAACTTGCATTGTCTTCTGTGAGAAAATCAGTTCACGAGCTCCCTACCCAAGCAGAAGGGAAAAGAATCTATTTTCTTTCTTTTTTTTTTTAAAGATTTATTTATTTATGCATGCAAGCTTGGGTACGGGCCAGAGGCATGGGGCAGCGAGAGGGTTCACCAGAGACAGAGTGGGGAGCAGAACAGGCAGATTGACGGAAATACACTGCTGAGGGGAACAGCGGGCAAGGCAGGAGAGGTCTTCCTGCCATGTGGGAATCTTCCCCCGCCAAGGCGTTGAACTCGCATTGCTGTTGCCAACAGCTCCACAGCCGAGCGCTTAACTGCTGCGCCACCAGGGAGGCCCCAAAGAATCTATTTTTATGGCACGTTCACCTTGTGATTCTAGTCCAGGGTGTCTGCAGACTGTACTTTGAGAAACTTTCTGTGGTACTTAGAAATAGTCTTGTAGTCAATTCCCCAGTAGTGATGGCATCACAGTATGGAGTCGCCAAGTCACGACGTTGTCCATACACACTCCCTTTGAGTCCAATGCACGCCTGACAGAATTGCAGCCTAGTTCTACTCTGCATTTGTATGATGGAAGCCCTGACATACAGCCTAGCAGTTAGTGACTTCTTTTAATCCCATACCAACACACTCTTCTTTGGCACTAGAATGAATAAAGCACCTGGATTTGGAATCATGACAGACAGAGAAGTGGCAGGATCCGGGACTACTTTGGATCTCAGGCCAGGGCTGGATCAGTCAACACGTAGGTTCAAAACAAGAGTGAGGTTTTGGCAAGTCCCACGCACGGCTGCGGTGCCTAAGAGGCAGGCGTTGGGAGGCACGGGAGCGCGCAGTGATTAATGGGTCTTTGGGGGATTTTATTTTCCCTTGTGATTTTTTGGCTGCTCTATAGAGGGCGCATGCGCTTGCATGCAGGGTTAATGAAAATTCAGGGTCCCTGCAAACTGCTTGATGGAGCAAAATGGATGTTGCTGCAGCAACGTTATGAAGTAGCTCAGCTGAGCTCTCACTATGTGTGAAGCTATTGATGGGAACATTGTCTATAACAGAACAGGTCCAGTTAGATAGCTTTGAGGTGAAACCAAAAATAACAAGTTCCCTACATGCTCAAAAGTTTCCAACTAGATTTTGGTATCCTTCTTTTAAAGATAAGCAGACAAGCAAGACACACTGAATATACAAATGAGAAATTTAATATGACAGATAGGCACAAAACAGCAAACAGCAAAAGTTATTAGGAGGGAACACACAGATAGGTGTCAACTTGAGAAAAATAAAAAAATGAGAAAAGAAACAACAAAAAACCCTACCATTAATATCCTGAGAAAATAAGGTATTGCATCTATGAAAAAAAACAAAATACAATAAAATGGTAGATTCAGAGACCAAAAGCCTTAAATATTAAAAATATAATGGTAGAAAAGGAAGACTCAGTAGGAAACTGAAGGATCAAGTTAGGAAAAACTGTCAGTATCTAGAACAGAAGACGAAATGAATTGTTGTGAAGACAATGATAATTAAGAACAAATCCAGAAAATTCTAAAGTGGGTATCAGAAATAAAGAACAGAGGGGGGAAAAAAGCACAAATCATAAAAAAAGTTTGAGAAATATTTTTAAAAACTGAAGAATATACATTTTCAGTTTAAAAGGGTCCATAAAATGTCATAAAAATAGAAGTAAAACAGCTCTAACTCAATGCACTTGTAACTATCTTAAAAAAGAAAGAAATTGGGCATCAAGAGAAGATTATTTAAGTTTTTATGAGAGAGAAAGATTAGATGCAAAGCAAGACAAAGGACAAAGTAATGGCATTTTTGTCCAAAGGACAAAGTAATGGCATTTTTAAGACATGTAAGTTCTAGAGAACTTTACCTACCATGTAACCTTTCTTGGGAAGCTCCTTGAGGAAGCCTTACAAAAAAAAAAAAAAGTGGAAATCTAGTAAAGACAAGACACATGGAAAAAGGGGCACCTATGGGAGAACTTGTGGGATAACAGTGATGGATGAGAGATTCATGTTGAGGGCCCTATGAATTTCATGTGTGGGGGTTGTCAGTTCAGATGAACATAAGTCAATACGTTGTCTCAAAAAATGTTTCCTGAATTAGATAAAATCTAAGGTGTGTTTATTGGTTGGTACTGGATGGTGTCTGGACATTTGATAGTAGACTTATGTGATGTACACAGATGGCGAGGTGAGAAACTGTACCCCTGAAACCTATACAGTGTTGTAAACTGATGCTAACTTTATTTTAAAATATAGAGTATCTGATGCATGTGACTGTATAAAACTATTTTGGCATGTTATAGGGAATTTCTAATAAATCTGGATAATGGTGCTTACTTCAAATTTCAGAAAGTAGAGCCTCTCTGGTTGCCTAGAGGTTGATTCTCAGCACTATCACTGCTATGCCTGAGTTCAATCCCTGGCCAGGGAGCTGACCCATATATTGCCAGACAGACCTCTCCTGTCTTAGCTCCTCCTCCCCTCAGCTGTGTGTTTCAGTAGGTCTTCCTGTTCTGCTCCCTAATCTGTCTCTGGTAAATCCTCTTACCCCCCACACCTCTGGCCTACAACCCAGCTCTTCTACACAGAAATAAATAAAATCTTAAAAAAAAAAGTACAGAAACTAAAGATTTTAAATATATAGTATAATGTGGAAACATGATCAAAGACTCAAAAACAAATAACAAAAATACTGTGAAGCTAGGACAAAATAAGCAAATAAGAGATCAATGAACTTCTATGCTTTGTTTGCCATATTTGATGGCAAAAAATATGTCTTCCAAAAATTCAGTCATCCTTTGGGATATTTTTCCCCTCTAGTACATCTATTAAGAATAGTGAACACACCAGTGGTTTTTCCTACAGTCGTTCCATGTTGTGCTGGGCATTTTTTTTTTTTTTTTTTGCTTTAACATTTCAGTATTTTCTTTTTTTTTTTAAAGATTTATTTATTTATACGCACAAGCTGGGGTATAGGCCAGAGGCATGGGGCAGCGAGAGGGTTCACCAGAGACAGAGTGGGGAGCAGAACAGGCAGATCAGAAATACACTGCTGAGGGGAGCAGCGGGCGAGGCAGGAGAGGTCTGCAGCACCATGTGAGATTCTCCCCGGCTGGGCGTTGAACTCGCATCACACGCTGCCGACAGCTCCACAGCGCAGTGCTCAACCGCTGTGCCACCAGGGAGACCCCAACATTTTAATATTTTCAAAGGTGATTTGACCTATGTAATTTCACTTGACCCTTATCTTAACATTATTTGTGATTAACTAATTTGTTTGTTGTAACTCTTTTTATGGACATTTTCTATAACTGAAGACTTCCAAAAGCATTTTTTCCTAATCTTTGAAGATATTCCTAAAGTATGCCAATATGCTTTCAGAGAGTTAGTGTTAGGATAAATGCATGGAGACTATCCAAATGAGGATAAAAACATCTAGACGGATTAGGGCATGTAAGTTTAAGAAATTTTCTCACCAATTTATAATAAAAATCATAAAAATAGCAAATTCACAGAACTATAGAGACAACATTTTTAGTAAGTTTCTTCATTTTGTTGAAGAACTTGGTACACTTTCTCTCACTCAAAACTCCAAGGACACAAAGAGCATCAACTGAGATAAAAATGCTCCCATTTTTTTTGTTTGTTTGTTTTACTGCCTAGTTTAAGAAAAGGGAGGAATAAGAGTATAACTGAATTTTAGAAATATTGAAAAATATGTATTTTACCTTATCTATGTGGCAGAATAGCTTACTACGTTGTAAAAATCGCAAAGATGTTTCTATGTATTAATCGTCCAGTAAAAAGGAGTTTCATGGTACTGCCATTTACAAACTAGAGAGATTAGAATACAACACTTGAGATATATTTTCCTTCTAGGATGGCTATCGTGATGTTTTTTCTTTCATTATTAAGATATGTGAGATATATAGACACACACACACACACGCCACATTATGGTTAAAAATGAATACGTAAACACATTCAATAAAGTTCCTACTTAATTACCTATTTCTCTTTACAGAGACAGCCCATGATTTTTATCCAAGTTAGAATTATAGGTTAGAAAATCCTTTCATTTACCAAAAAAAAAGCACTTAAATTTTATGTTTTCCTCAAAAGTTGTCTATTGACTATCATGTTTTGGGGAACGGGGGAAATTCAAACTCTTATATGAGTGCCAGCTCTCAGCTATCCACCAATATCAAAGGGTAATAGTTGAAGAACAATGGAAAACGTAAAAACTGAGCATGTGTCAATTTTTTTCTCTGTGAAATCACTTTCAAAATCATAAGATAAGGGAGGGTGAGACTATTTTTAAAAGGGCACTTCTGCTTATGAATTTAAGGAAATAGCGTTTGTTATTTTTCTCAAAAAGAAGACATTAAAAAATACTGGGGATTAGTGCAAACACCCACCATCATTCTGATCTCAAATAACATCGAGGTTTGGACAAGCAGAAAACTGAGTTTCTGAGTTTAAAAGTGCCCCCATGTGGAAATAAGCCATCATTACCTGACTATTCCATAATTTTGTTTCATTTGCTTATTTCAGTTGAGATACATAAATATTTCTAATGAAAGCTGCCCAGTTAATCATGTCAAAAAAATAATTGTGCTTTATCAGCAACTTAGGCTTATTTTATATCATTATTAATAGATGGGAACAGATGATATGTACCATATTATTTTGTTAATCGTATCTAAAATGCTTAATAATAGTGCCTGGCAAAATCGATACATATTTTTTAATTGAAAAAATTAAACTTGCATATACACAAGTTAGAAATATAAAGGCCACATTCATTCTTCTCTTCACACCCAGCAAGTTCACTGACTGCTTCAGAAGTTCATGGAATCCAGACCTTTTCCACACTGCTGTCAGGTTTAGATGTCTCTGGTCTTTGGCAGTGACCCCTAAGTGGTCCAGTCTGATCCAGCATTCACTGCTGGCAAAGGAATTCTAAAACTGAAGCTTGATAACTATCTTCCAGGTCTTTTTAAAAAATGTGGAAAAATGGGAGGTCCAGGAATGTGGAGTGAGGAAGCTGGCAATGCTGTACCCAGAAAAAAACAATAAAACTAGATAAAATACTTAAAAACATTTGAAGAGGAACCATATATGTTGGCCTCTGAAACAATTGTTGATAGTTGCAACTTTGACCAAAGCATGAATTTTGATCAGTGAAAAACAAACTTTATTATTTCAGGACACACGTTGTTATGCAAAAATCCCATTTTATCAGGTCCTAATTCTCACCCTGAAGCTCAAGAGATCTTTTCTTGCTTAATCAACATGATCTTGGATAATTACAAATGTGATCCTATTACTCTCCACTTTAACCTCATTGGGGGATTATCTATTGACTATAGGAATAGTCACAGTGCTTTATATTTCTTCATGCTCTCATTCTTGTTTTTCTCCCAAACTGAATCATCTTTGTAGCCCCTCTCTCAATTATTATATCTGTGATAAATGACTCTTTCTAGTTACCCAACCAAACCATGATGCTTCATACCTCCTTGCATTTGCTCAAGCTCTTTTCTCTCTAAAGAATTTCCTCCCTTGGGGCCTCCCTGGTGGCACAAGGAGTTAAGTCTCAGCACTCTGAAGTTATCCACAGCCACTGTAGCATAAGCTCAATTCCCAGCCAGAGAGATAACCCACATGGCAAGGCAGATTTCTCCTGTTTCGCCAGCTGCTCCCCAAGCAGTGTATTTCAGTAGATCTGCCTGTTCTACTCCCCACTCTGTCTCTGGTGAATCCTCCCATCACCCCCACACCTCTGGCCTATACCCCAGCTCTTGTATGCATAAATAAATAAACCTTAAAAAAAAGAATTCCCCCTTGCTCTGATTATATTTTCTTTGCCTGGCAAGTTATTATTAAATATTCAACTCTAGACTTCCCAAGAAATTTTCCATAACTTCCAAAACCAAGAGAAAGTCAATCACACCAATACTGTGTGACTTGTGTTTCTTGTCCATGATTTTGTTGTAACACTTGTGATACCTGTGCAGTTTGCTTACTTTCTATCTCATAAGGCAGGTGTCAGTACCTTGAGACCAGGCATTGAGTCACTAACATTTATAAACAGTGACAGATTGTGGAGTATAAATAAACATTGACTGAAAGAGTAAAAGAGCAAAACTGGAACCACACAGATATTAGACATAGAAACTAAGCATAAATTCAGTTATAATGGCAATCGAGTTTATACTATCAAAGAGGATGATTTAATGTTAAGGGAGATGGGAATCTTTGTGTGCCAAAAATTTGGTAGTCATTGTACTATTCATTTACTGTACATTATTCCATTTTTTCCATTCCCAGACTTCAGTAATTGGCATATTCTTTAATTTCATTGCCAGTATTACCTAACTTCTATACATATTATTTACTTGATTTTTTTCCTTAAATAGACCAACATTTTACTTACTAAATTTATTTTAGTGGAAGGTTTGTATGATCACTATAAATAGAAAATTAACTGTTATGTTCCAAAAAGTGCACTTAAAAATAAATATAATAGGATTTTGACTTTAATTTATGGCACAGTAGATAATCAGGACAAATACTCGCATTGAGAATAACAAGAAACGCTAAACAAGATATATTTAAAACTTTATTCCAATACATTGGCATTCTACCAATGCACATAAGAATTTAAAAGGCAAGATGTGGGATAATGTAGGAAGCCAGACTGTTGATTCTCATACTCATAATCACTTTTTTCCCTATAAAAATTTGTTCTGAGATGCTTAGGAGTCAAGCAGTTTTCAAAATATTTGCACATCTAAAGAGTAATAAAAATGTATTTCAGGGTTAGACAAAGATGGAGACTGGTAAAAATGAAAGATTTTGGTTGGCCCATAAAGGCCTACACTTAAAAAGCAAGTGTGAAGTAGAAATATGCTGGTCCTTCCAAGGATGAAAGGTCTTAGTTTCAAACTGTGATTGAATTTGGCCAGTGTCTTTAATATTCCCTTGTATTTTCTTGAATTATTTGTCATAAGTTAATTTACCATATATGTATGAGTTTAATACTCAGCTCACTATTCTGCTCCATTGATGTGTCTGTTTTTATGCTAATACCATATTGCTTTGATTATTCTAGCTTTGCAACATAGTTTGAAGTCAAGAATTTAATGCCTTTCAACGTTGATCTTTCTCAAGTTTGCTATTGCTATTTGGGGTCTTTTACAGTTTTATACAAATTTTGGATTGTTTATTCTATTTGTATGAAAAATTCCACTGGAATTTTGATAGAGATAACATTTAATCTGCAGATTGATTTGGGTAGTATGATATTTTAACAATATTAATTATTCAAAGCTATGAGTGGGAAAATCTATTCATTTTTGTTTTCAATATTTTTCATCACTGTCATAGTTTTCAACCTATAGACCTTTTACATTCTTGTTTAAATTTATTTCTAGGTACTTTATTCTTTTTGATATAAACTCACAGCAATGTGTCTAACTATAATACTTTCACTTTTTGACTCTGTGTTCATACACATCTAAACCTCATTCACCTCCTAAATCATCTCTATTTTCTATTATTCTTATAGTATAAACCAAATTCCTGAAACTTTTTAGGAGGTAGGTTTTCACTAAAGATAATTTAGGGTCACTATGACCACAGTGAGAAAGTTGTGATTCTAACACAGCTTTAAACCTCTGGGGCTCTCTAGCATTGTTCTGATGTACATGGTCAATCTTTTCAACTGGTTATAAAGTCCGTTATGTATGCACTCTGGAAATATTTCACCCAGGAAAATCTGAGAGAAATGGGAGAAAATTTAAAAATTAGCTTCTAATATCTCTTAAAATCTACAGGAGCACTTATGCTAATTGTTTACAATGATCAAGAAGAGCTTATATAAATTTAAGATAGGAGAGCTACAAATTTTCCAAAAAAAATAATAATGACTTGAATGTTTTAATATGCTTGTCATTTCAAGGGGGCAAAGTTATGATATAATAATAATGGTCTTTTGATGTGAGTTAGTTTTATATATTTGTTTATGAGCTTTCAAAACAAGGGTCATAGAGTATTCATTGCATTAAAGTGGTTTAATGAGTTTCAGTAATTTCTATGTAACTGTAAAAAGGAAAATTCAAGCACATTTAATCAAAGGTAAATTCTTAGAAATGATACTAATTTGATAATATGCTTTCCCTGTGATTTTATCAGAATGTAAAACTAATAAAATTATTTAAAATAATAGAAAACATTCCTATTTATGCAAGGCCTTGCTTAGTTTTTTAATTGAAACTCTGAATAACTGAAATTTTCTAAGTTTCCTATTCTGGTTTTACTGGTTAGATAAACTTACACTGGTGTTATATATATATTTGCAACTATGAAAATGAAAACATATGTTTAACCAAGTTCATTCCAAATAAATGAAATATTTAGAAGATACATCAATGCTGACTATATCACTGTTACAAATTATGTGAGTCCAGGAAGCTTATCTTACTCAAATCATTTTATAAAAAATATAAAATATGTTTTATTTTTATAGAAAATTTTAATGCTAGCAATGATTGTATTGTTTCTTAAGGAATAATTCTAATTTACTCTGAAGACCTCCAACTGACTTTGAGTACTTGTCAGTAATTAGTGAATAATTTTTTATTACAAACAAGAGTAGCTCCTATGGAAATTGATCTTTCTCAATTGGAGAGAACAAATATAGATATTACATTGTAGTTTTTACTTAAATTCTTGCATATATAGACATGCATTAGTATCTTATAAAAGTTAAATGCTAAAATCAATTTTATGTATGCATTGTTTTATATGTTAATAAGTTTAATTATAATTTTAAGGAAAAATTTAGGACTTTAAATAATAGTGAAAACCTGAACTCATCTTTTACTTTCTCCACTTTTTCTAGCACAGTTAGGAGCAAACAGTCCATCCCATTTTATTTTTAGCTTGACTAAAATATCCTAAGATATAAAATACATGGTCACTCAGTATTTCACCTTATAGATATTTGATTAATAATATCCAGTTGCAATATTTTGCTATTTCTTTTACCAACTCATGCTATTTACTATTAGTAAATCTCTTTACAACTAGTAATAAATCATTAATGCCTGTAAATCTATGATCTAGAAACAATTCCAAAAAACCCAGAATTCAAAAAACTCATCCTTCATATTCTGTTCCACAAATTGCATGAAAAAATTTATCAATATTAAAAAAACCAGAAGCTATAGGAAGTACATAGTAGATCTATTATAATGAATTAACTTATGCAATTGTCAGAGCTGACATGCCACCACCAAAATCTGTTGGACAAGATGTGACAAAGGCCAAACTGAAGCCTTTGTGTATACATCAAAGTCACTAGCCAATGCTTAAGCACAAGGTGAAGTTGCTGCCCACAAGTGGAATTTCTCCATGGGAAATTCCAAGGCAAGACTCAGCTTTTCTTTTCAAACCTTTCAACAGATTGAATCAGACCCACTCATTATCTAGAATATCTCTTTTCCTTAAAGTCAACTGATTATGCACCTTAATCACATTACAAGATACTTTCAGAGCAACACCTAGATTAGTGTTTGGTGGATAGCCTAACCAAACTAACACATCAAAAAGTCATCATATGCATTTTTATTTTTGTAATATTGGGACATCTACCATTTTGTAATAAAAATATGTTATTTAATGATTTTTTTAATGTAAATGGCAGTGGATATGTTTAAACTGAAGTTTATTTTGTTTAGACTTTACTTAAGTAATAACAATATTGGAAACCTTTTCCTTGCCTAATTGACAATCTTTCATATTTGATCCCTCCCACCTACATTCAAACCATCAAAGATTGATGATTGAGCACACATAGTGGTTCAGAGTGCTGGTTCCAAATTAATATACTTTCAAATATAGTTATTTTCCCTTAAAGTAATGAAAAATTTCATGCCTAAGAACTCCATCATCTTCTATAACATCAAAGTCACTAGTCATTCTTCATTATATTCTGATTTCTGAACTCTAGGTTAATAAAAAGAACAAAATTCGTATTATTGAAATAAAAATATATTAATTATAAAAATAAAGAAGAGACATTTTGCCCTAATTTCTATAACAGAAAAAGGATAACCCAATTATACAATTTGATTTTAATTCTCTCTGTTGACATGCACACTTGCCTTGGAAAATTAAATTATGTTAAAGGCATAATGTGAGGTCTTTTTTTTTAACACATTTTATATTAGTTCATATTGCTCTGCAATCTTGTTTGATCTCTGTCATATTCTAAATAGTTTAACAGAAAGACTTTAAAACACTATTTCCATTCACATTGATTCATTTTCCAGGAAATCTCTATGCTGTCTCTTTTCATTAGCGAAGAAATGAGTAACCAGTGAACCAGCAATTTTAAATGTCCTTCGCAACAATAAAGGGTGACTTCTTTTCTAGCAAAGACAATAGGGAAAGTCATCTGTGTTCTGAAACAAAATTTATCTCAATTATTCTTAAATAAAAAAAAATGCCAGGCTTCTAATTCAATCTGTTGGACATATACCTGTTAAAAGTTTAATGAGTACCAAAACACATTTTTAAAAGTATATAACTTAAAAATTTATATAACTTTATATAAATTTACATAAAAAGTATATAACTTAACGAAGATGTTGTATAAGACTAAACACAAAGGTCCCACTCATTTATTATTTGTGAATTATTAAATAGGTAATAGATTTCTCTCCTTAAGTTAACTTTTGGACTACTCCTGTCTTTTTCCTTCATCATCCTTATCAAAAACTGAATTCTGAGGATCTAATGCATCTTAAGTATAGTTAGTATTATGGTATTATGTATTTGAAAGTTGGTAAAAGGAGATCTTAAAAGATCTTAACACAGACCCAAAGAGTTAACAGTGAGTTAATATATGTGTTAATTACACTGATCTTTCACATCATTCTATACTGTATATAACCATCAAGTCATGACATTATAAACTTTAAATATATACAGTTATGTTTTTCAATTAGTCCTCTATAAATTAGAGGATGGAGGGAGGAAGAGAGTGGGAATGTTGACCTGCAATATATGTATTTTCTTCCTAAGGATTATTGGTTTAAAAGGAAAGTCTTTCAGACACTTGACCTCAAAAGCATTTGTGGAAGGGAATTGTTTATATTCAATTGCAGTATTTGTTTTTTCAGTCTGAAAGACTTGGGTGGAGCTTCCTGCCCAAGAATGATCTGTCAGATCTGAGCTAGTGTCTCTGAAGAGACATTATTTTTGTCTCTGAAACAAAAGATTCCCAAGCTGGGTGGGGTGAACCAGGATATTTATATAATTCTTTGCAGTTTGCAAAGCATTTCCTGAAATTATCTTATTTAATCATCTCTATAATCCCAATAAATTAGACAGCTTTGCTTCTGTTTTATTTATTTATTTAAAGATTTATTTATTTATGCATATAAGAGCTGGGGTGTAGGCCAGAGGGGTGGTGGGGTGAGAGGATTCACCAGAGACAGAGTGGGGGAGCAGAACAGGCAGATCCACTGAAATACACCGCTGAGGGGAGCAGCAGGCAAGACAGGAGAGGTCTGCTGCGCCATGTGGGAATCTCCCTGGCTGGGGATGGAACTCGTGCTGCAGTGGTTGCGATAGCTTCATAGTCTTCAGACTTAACCTCTTGCACCACCAGGGAGGCCGGCTTTGCTTCTGTTTTAAAAAAGAATTAGAAAATTTTAAAGAATTAAATCCCTTGCCCAGCTTCACACAATATTTAACTACATTTCTAATTATAAATTTCAATTTATTTCGGATGGTCTGTCTTATGCAATGCTTCTGTATTTGCCTGCTTGGGCTACCATAACCAAATACCACAGACTGTGTGGCTTAACTCACAGATATTTACTTTTACACAGTTATGGAGATTACAAGTCCAACATCAAGTAGTTCTCAGAGCTGGATTCAGGTGAGAGATAGTCAGCTTCTCCATGTGTCTTTTTCATGACCTTTCTTCTTGGATTGAATTATACCACTGACTCTCCTGGTTCTCCATCTAGCAGATGGCAGAGTGTGGGACTTCTTGACCTTCATAATTGTAGGAACCAATTCTTCTCCTCCTCCTCCTTTCTCTCCTCACTCTACCCCTCCCTTCCTCCTCTCCTCCCCTCATTCTCCCTTCTCCCCTTCTCCCTCCTTTTCCTCCTCTTTCTTTTATATAATTGTTTCTGTTTCTCTGGAGAACCATACTAATACATGTATGTATGCCCCAAGATTTTAGAAAATTGTAAAGGGATGTACATATGTAAGATATTTTTCTTATATTGCTAGGATTGCACTAGGGTTTCTTAAGGTTCTCTCTGTTGGACAGTTGTATTGATACTATGAAGTGCTAAACACAAACTGAAGCCCAAAGGCCCTTCACTAGGGTTAAGATAAAGCAACACTGATGACTTTTAGTCACCAGAGGGCACCACTGGCTCAGGAACCAGTTTTTCAATGCTAAGATACGTTATTGCTTGATGCATATTTATGGTTCCTTCTCTAATTTTTAAAAATATTTATTTATTTAAGCAAACAAGAGCTGGGGTGTAGGCCAGAGGTATAGGGGGTTGACAGGATTCATCAGAGACAGAGTGGGGAGCAGAACAGGTGGATCTACTGAAATACACTGCTGAGGGGAGCAGCAGGAGAGACAGGAGAGGTCTGCTGCACCATGTGGGTCAGCTCCCTGGCCAGGGATCGAACTCATGTTGCAGTGGGTGGTGATAGCTTGATAGTGCTGAGACTTTAACCCCTGCACCACCAGAGAGGCCCAAGATAATACATTTTATCAATTCAGTCTGAAGCAATTTCTAGGCAGTATAAGCCATCTTTGTGTGGAATTTTTGCATATTTAAATATTTATGATTGGTTTATAAATATTTATACTTTAATAATTCTGTAGATTAAAAATAAATGAAAAATTGCTATAAATGTATACTAGAATTGAACATTTAAGTGAATGCATGGTGAATACGAGATGCCAGTTTTTTCACTGGAACATTACAGATAAGCAAAGAGAAGAGACCAGAGTGATCTCATGGTAGTAGATTCCACCTGGATACATTGGGATGAATCCATGTAGCTTAATATAGAGTCAGATGGCTTCATATGGAAATATACATAGATATGTATGTATATACGGGGTAGCATATGTACGTATCATCTTGTTTTGTCAACTGAGGACCTAGAAAAACAACTCAATAGCAATGAGCACACCTGGGGCCCTGATTGTGGTTGCTAATGCAACTTCTCCAATAAATGCTCCAGGTCTCATTGGATCCTTGGGGGAAGGGTTGGTTCTCAGATTGAAGTGGTTATATACAAAATGAGGCCATAGCATTTTGTAGCCTCAGAAAGTAAAGAAACTGTAAAATTCTTTGTAAATAAAAATACCAGCTGTGCTGATGAAAGTATGTTAAAGGGACATAGGAGCCAAGTGAAAGAACTGCAAAAGCTGTCAAAGCTGAGCAACAAAATAAAGTAACATTGACTATAACCCAGAGTATAAAGTAAGCACCAGCCAGTCCACACTAATATAAATAAATGTAGACCATAAATCCCTACTCTTTAATTATATTCTGTGCAATAGCAACTGTTATGTTTGAAATGGATCCCCCAAATCTTCATATGTTGAATGAAGTTCTAGCGCCCAGCAACATAGAATTTGACTATTTGGAAACAGTTTCCTTGCAGATATAATTAGTTAAGAGGAGCTCATGGTGAAATAGGGAGAGCCCCTAATCCAATATGGTTAGTGTATTATGAAACAGGGAAACTTGGATACTGACGCAAACACAGAAAGAACACCCAGTGGATACCCAGGTGATTTGTGTACAAATCAAATAACTCCAAAGATGCCAGCAAACAGGAGTTAGAAGACAGGCATGGCAGAATGTCTCTTGCGCAGCTCTCCAAAGGAGTCAACACAGCTGGCTTTTCAATCTCAGTCTTTCTCACCTCCGGAATCGTGAGACTATTACTGATGTTCAACCATGCAGTTGGTGGTACTTTGTTATAGCAGCCCTAGCAAAACAATACATCAAGTTCCTGTCAAAGCTTAGAGTATAGAATGAGAAGAGGAACTTGGCAGTGGCGCCACCTACCCACTCCGCCTTGCCTAGGTGGGGAGAGTCATTATCACCAGGGGCCTTACGTTGGTCATTTTATCCTTAACATGATGTGAAGAAAGGGCACTTTCCCTGTGGTCTTTCTCACAGAAACACATATCCTCAGTCTAATATAAAAAAAAAAAAAAGGCAGACAAATCCCCATTGATGGAAATCCACAGACATACCCAACCAGCACTCTCCCCAAATTCTCAAGGTCATCAAAATCAAGGAAAGTCTGAGACACAGTCAAAGCCAAGAGGAAGCTATTCATCACTAGGTGTAATATGTTGTTCTGGATCTAAACACAGAAAAGGGATGTTAGGTTAAAAGTAAGGAAATTAAGTAAATTTTGGACATAAATAGTTAATAATAGGTCAGTATGAAAATATGTGATGTTAATAATAGGGAAAACCTGGGCGTGGTTAGATAGGAATTGCCTGTATTATCTTCTCAAATTTTATGTAAACCCAAGTCTGTTCTAAAATGAAGTTATTTAAAGAAAAATGAAAAATAATAGATCAACTGCACATGCAGTAATGGACTTAAAATATGTGACGGTAAGTACTTTGAAATATAGGTAAATTTTATATGCACTGCAGTTTGTATTAATCGCTACATATGCACAAAAAGTTAATGTGCACAGTACATAAAAAATGGTGTCATCATAAGTTATTGGTATAAATTATGCAGTTCAGTGAGACAGAATGTATATTTCAAACATGATCTCTAACAGTTCTTTTCTCCTTCCAAAGCTGTGATTAATCAATCATTTTTTTTTCCTCTCAGTTTACTAGGATTCATAATATCCTTGGAAACATTATCCTCAGCTACATAAACAATTCATGGTTCACTTAATTTCAATTAAACAAAATTTTATGTTCCACATTAATGAGTTATAAGAAAAATATAAACATAGTTAAAGGTTTATCAGTATTACTTTATCCACTTTATTACATGCAAAATCAAACTTGTCTGGAGATTTGAGGTGGAGTTGTTCTTTCATTCCTTGTTTTGTCAAGTGCAAAATAATATCTGTTAACACCAATAGGAGACAAGGAGGCCATTTTAAAAAAATCTGAAGCACTAAAATACCAAATAATATATGGCATATTATCTTTTCTGATAGGATTAAGTTTTTTTTCATAATTACCTTTTTAAAATTCTATGGTAATAACAAGTAAGATCTACTCTGTTGGTGACTTTCAATATATGATAAATGGAGAATTAGCTCTAGTCAACGTATCAGACATTAGATTCCCAGAAATTGCCTTATAGCTGGAAGTTTGTACCTTTTAATTATCTCTCCGTATTCCTCACACCCTTGTCCCTGACAGCCACCATTCTATTCTCTGTGTTTATTAGTTCAGCTTTTTTAGATTCCAAATATCAGTGAGACCATACAGTATTTGTCTTTCTCTGTCTTGCTAATTTCACTTACCATAATTTCCTCCAAGTTCCATCCATATTGTTGTAAATAACAGGGTTTCCTTCTTTATATGACTAAATAATATTCCATGTCCCTGTCTATCTCTATCCATCCATCGTATTCTTCATCCTTTGACCCATCGATGGACAGTAAAGTTCCTTTCATGTCTCGGTTATTGGAAAAATGCTGCAGTGATTGTGGGAGTGCAGACAGCTCTTTGAGAGAGGGATGACACTCCTTAAGAAGCTATTAGAAATGCTTTTACTGAGAATTCTATATCTGGGTGTGAAAGGGGTGCCATATTGCTTCTACTTTCAGTAATCATTAGCATTCATCACTTGTTTGTAAATGAACTTAGTTTTAAGCCATGGAAAAATGTTCTGAGTGTTTTGGAACAAGAAAGTTATAGGAAATAAATCTTACACAATTGTAAGATTATGCATATCCAGAAAAGTTGCATCAAAGATTGGGTGGTCAGCAACCAATGAGAGAAGCCCTGTCTTACCATCTACAAAGGTGGAATATTGAAAGGCAGGTTTATGGAGAAGTGTATGGGAAGTCATTACTTTTGTGCCGCTACTGTATGAATGGGTTGCAGTTGAGTGTCTGAGACTCACTGTTGGTCAGCGTGGCCAGCATGGAGCAATGATTGGACACAGAGTGAGCTCCTCTGTGAATGTCTGTCACCATATATTTGGAAAAAGACCTTCAGAGAATAATGGATATTGCTTTATTTCCACAATCCAAGTACACACAAACCCTTTTGCCCTATCTAAAGGAAATGGGGGAGGGAGAGAGAATTTAACTCCAAGCCTAATCAAGTTTATGACAGTGAATGCCATATATAGACTCTGTTCTTTAAAAAATCAGATGCATTTATGAATCCATGTGCACTTGAATTCTTAATCTAGCTAGATGCCAGACTGTGTCAGCCAAAGCTTATATCCTTTATTATGTAACTGAACAGACCTACTTAATGACATTTTACTCCAGATCCTACAAACTGAGGTTTCACAATGGTACTGCTCCATAAATTGTCTAATCAGAAATATAAGAAAAGAAGAGGCACTAATGCTATGATTATGTATATGTCTGAGTAGATGTAGCAAATGCTTTATAACTCTAGCCAAAAGCCTGTTTTGGAGTGGAAATATCTGTGGATAGAGCAGAGGATACAGAGTCAAACTGGTTAACCAAGGTTAGTGGTAGGAGGCCAGGGAATTCACAGAATAGAGTGTGCTGCACAGCTTCAGTGGGAGACTGCACGAATAGTGTTTGCTAGTATCTGACCCCTAGATATTGCAGTTAGGGCAGGCTCTGTACCTTGGCTAATGGGCTTACTGGTTACTGGAACCTGATCTGTGATTTAGTCTTGTTAAGTCTCACTTTTTTTTCTATAATTATATATTACTGTCCAAACCACCTGAAAGTTATTATGAGGAATAATAGTAACAAATGTCTATAAGATCTCAACACACAACATGGTAAATATTCCACAAACCTATACTCCATGGAGGCAGGGTTTTTGTCTGCTTTGTTCATTGCTAGATTCTCAGCTCCTGATACTAGTTAGTAATATTTTCTATACTTCTTGCTTGATTAATGGCAGCTGCTTATATTGCTGCTCTTGCATTTGTTGTTAATAGGTATGTGATAGTCCTAAGGAGAAATAGCATGTTGTATTTTTCTTTTAAATCTCTAACTTACCTACCTTGCACTGCCCTCAAAAAGTTTAGAGAATGCAGATCAACTATTGGGTTTGCAATATACCAGGGATTTCTGCATTTTGATTTTAGCCTGGAGAATTAGTATTTTCTAGCATCCTCATTGCTTAACAGCATTTTCTTTCAAAATAAAAAATCATGTGATTGCCCAGTTAAAGGCTTCTGGTGATCACTGCTGGTCTTCACTTCCGGCCTTGGGCATTGTAGCCGATCTTTGCTGAACAAAATACTCCTATTCCCAGCTCTTGCAGTTTACTTTGTAATGCTTGCAGCTATGTGTCATGATGTCTTTTTTTTCTGTTCACTCCTAGGAGCAATAAATGCCATTGTTGTTTCATGTAACCCTTGCAGTGTCTGGCATAGAAAGTGAAGACAAATGTGAGTCAATTTTAAAGAGTACAGCCATTTCTAAATTCTGGGGTGAATGCCAACATCCCCCCTTTGCTCTTACAGGAACCTCTTTGTTTACCTTTTTAACCCTGCGTATATAAGGCAATGGAGAAATGAAAATGTATGTGCTGCCAACCAAGCTATTGTTACATATTTAATCATGTAAAAAGCTGTGTCTATTTTAAATTGAGTTAGTCTTTGCTAAAATTATAATATTGTTGAAATATATTGATTTTCTCTGGCTGAGGGCAGGTGATGAGGGTGAATAAGGAGTTTAGAAAAGATTGATTCATCCCAAAGAAAGAGAATTAACTTGTAGTCATATGGAAATGTCAACAGCAGAAAAAAAATGGATCCAGGAAAACTCAAATTAAAGAGAATGGCTAACACATTAGAGGAAGAAAGTTAACACATCGCCAGTTTTGACCTTTCTTCTTTTATAATTCCCTTCCTGTTAAGAAAATGGACTCTACGGTAAACTGCCTGGTATTAAATCCTGGACAAATCACTTATTAGTTACATGTCTTTGGATAATTTACACAGCCTCTCAGTGCTTCCACGTCTTATCTATAAAGTGGGGAGAATTATAATGCCTCCATCACAGGACTGATGAATAACTAAGCGAATACATCCAGTTCCAGTGTCTTGTCCTGCCCTGTGCTGAATAACGCTATGATTACTCCCCAAAAATGTTAAATCTAAGAGCATTGCCATAGCTATGTTTCGAAGCCTCTGGCCATGTTTTAGAAAGGAGAAGTGGTAAAGAGGAAGCTGGAGGTAATCTAGAAGGAGACAAAGGAAGGATAAGTGAAACAAGGAAGATTTCTAGGACACAAAAAAAGAGACACATGGGAAGAGAATTAGATTTTTTGCAATTATGTAATATGGGAGAGCAAATTATTATTGCATGTATATTAAAAGGAAAAACACCCTAGAGGTATAGAGAACCTTGGGACATTGGGATTTAAATTATTATTTTAATAAAGGTTTATATGTCACAGACATAATTTATTGATTTCCTGTATGAGCCTCACAATTTATTAGATGTTAGATATATAACTAGAACTTACATATTGATTGGGGAGAAAGGCAATGAACAAATAAAATAATTGTATACAAGATAACTTCAAATTGTGATAAATGTTATTAAACAAGGCAGAGGGAGAATAATTTCTGAGCACATACTTCACATAAAGTTCTCAGAAAAGAATCTCTGCACAAGAAGTTTTTAGCTGAAACCTAAAATGAAATATAAAAGCAGAAGCCATAAAAATCCAGGAAATCAGTTTACCAGGCAAAGCAAATAACAAGTTCAAAAGTTCTAGAGCAAAAAAAGCTTGATGTGTTCAAGGCACAAAAACAGAGGTCAGTTTGGCTGGACTTGTGTGAGGCAGGGAGAGTGGAGAGAGATGATGTAGCAAAAGAGGCAAATCCAGGTTATGCTCAGTCTTGAAGACAAGGATAAGGGTTATGGGTTCTTTTCTAAAGCAAGAATAAATCACTCAAGGGTTTCAAATGGGGAAATAATATATTTTATAATTTAAAAATACTACACATGAATTGTCCATATTTCTAAAGCAAATTTCTCCCCTTATGCCCTAGATTACATCCTCTCTTTTCTGTTCAAGGATATCACACCAGAAAAATCCCCATTTCTGATTCATCAAATTGCGCTTCTTAGCAGATTTAGTGACTTGCCACATCACTCAAAATAAAAGCCAAAATTACCCTTATAACTTACAAGGCTGTATATTAACTGGACATCTCCAAATACTTGTTTCCATGTACTTTGCTCCAACCAGGGTGACTTCCTTGCTGTTTCTTAAACATTCCAGGCAAATTTCTGCCTTTGGGGCTTTGTATTTGCTCTTCCCACTGACTGGACAATTTTTTGCCTGCATTGTCATGAGGATAGTTCGCTAACTTGCTGCAGATCATTAACAGTCAGAAAACACAAACTGCACTAAGTCTTTCAGCAGAGGGAACTGGATATGAATTGGTAAAGCAGGTGTGAAAATACAGGAACAGCCGAAGGGGAGGTTAGAGTTAACACTGGGCAGTAAAGGCAGGAGGCAGTTACCTATTCAACTGAAAGAAACAAATGGAAGATTTGGGATCATCACAACTTAGCAACTCAGTGGAGCAGCTGTGGAGATATTTGAGTCGGGCATACTGATTATCTGGCTTTGGAGCCTCCAGCGCTTAGAAAAGGAGACTCAAAATTTGCTCTCATTTCCCCGAGGAAGGACCATTACCCATTTGCACTGATGCCTCAGAAGACCCCAGAAGCCTGTAAATGACCAAACTGTATCTTTCACTTGCACACAGGAAGGCTGTCTGAGCCACAAGAAATGTCTTTCCACGGAAGAGCTAATTCAAAATGGCCATCAAGGACATTGTCGGGCTAGGCTCTCTGAATGGCAGGAGCCTTGCGATTGTGTCAGTGGGGAAAATTGGGAAGGAACAGCAGGTCTTCCCATGTCCAGGCCTGAGGAGATGTCCAGCAGTCTAGGCGATATGAGTGAAGGCTTTTGAATTTCCCGGTAGGGTGTTTTCTCAGAAACCAGTAGATGTTGTTTCTGACATCACTATCAACTCAGAGAGACACAGTATTTTATTAGGGACATAACACAGCAAAATAAGCAAAATAAAATAAGCAAAAAACTTATTTTTCCAAGTTCCCAGAATCATAGTTGGTACCTTTGGACAGTTAATCACCAAGAGGGATTGGGGGAAGAGAGAACACAGGGGAGTTATGGTTTAATTCCACATATTCCTAATTTTTGTCTGGGGGAGTTTTGTGGGGGTTTTAGTCAAAAAAAAAAAAAATGAGAATATCCGGTTACAAAAAGTTTGGAGAACTGAGCCTTAGAACTCAGAAACAGGGGCTTTTAATAGTCAGAACAATGTTGGTTCTGAAGGCGTCAACAAAAATAGTAAATTAGCGCCAACTCTGTCTTCCTGGGCATGGGGTTCATTTCTAGAGTGATGCTGATGGGAACAGAAAGGAAACCAGAAAACTCCCTTCTTTGCCCCTGTGTTCAAGTCTCCATCTAGTGAACTCTGTTGAAAAAAAATAGTAAGAAATCAACCGATGATGGGTAAATATAGTGCACAGACACCTAACCAGCAGTATGCAAAGTATAGAATCAAAATGAAGTGAGTCCTGGGCTCTATTCATAGAGAGAAAGTCTGATTCAGTGTCCTGTAAGCATGAAATATCTGTTTTTAGTTGGTTCTGAAGTTCAGCTATTTGGAAACCACTGATCTAGAACAATTTCATTTCACAGTGGGGAAACTGAGAAAAGAAATGTAAAGTGTGTCACAGTCTCTGGAGCTTCATCTTATGAGTCAGCTGGGCCATGGGTCCCTAGATATTGGGCCAGATATAACACAGGGTGTTTTTGTGAGGATGTTTTGAGATGAGTGTAATATTGAAATTAGTAGACTGAGCAAAGCAATAGCGTGGATATGCCACATGCAGCCAGTTGTTCTATTCAGACTTGAATTAAACAAAAACCTGTCCCCTCTTTGAAAAAGAGGAGATTCTCCTCCCTGGCTACCTTGGAGCTGGGACATCAGCTTTGTCCTGTTTTCAGCTTGGAGCTGAAACGCCAGCCCTGAGTCTCATTCTGAAAGCCTTTGGACTCAGTCTACACCACTGGTGATCCTGATTGTCAGTTCTCTAAACTGGGACTGGACCTGCACCATCAGTTCTCCTGGGTCCACAGCTTGCCACAAGTAGATCTTGGGGTTTGTCTATAACCGCATGATCCAATTCTAATATCTGTCTTTAGTAAATATCCCATTGAATCTGTTTCTCTGGAAAATCCTGATGGATAAGTGGTCTATAACTCTGAATTTCTGGTTAAATATTAGGAAAAAAATTAAAACATTTGTCATCAACAATCACTACCTACTTAGCATAAATAATGTCTTTTTCTAATTTGTTTATTGATCTGCTGGGTATAAACTGCATATTTCACATTAGCTTCAATGAAAACATAATTACATAGATTAGATTATAATGATGCATTGTATTTTTTCCAAATAGGAGATGGCCAATAGGGTCCCACAAAACCCAGCATTTAGGACAGTATGTCTAGCAAATCGTTAGCGATCCGGAAGCAAAAGATAGTAGTAAATCAGTGAATACAGGAGTGATGCAATGGTTGTAGATGATGCAACTGATAACAAAGGGAAAAGATGGAGTAAATGTACTATCAGGGAAGTTCATTTATCAGAACAACAAAGTGGGATTCAATATAGAAAATTCCCCATATTGATACGAGAAGAAAAGAAATGTAAGTTATGAACAGCTTTAGGCCAAGGGATGACTGTCATTTTCTTTTGATGGTGAGGAATCCATTCTTCATGTGTTAAACGAGCAGAGCATAATAGCATTTGCTCAGTCTAGAGTCCTGTGTCACAAATCTATATGATTTAATTTTGAAAAATACTTCAGGTCATTAATCAAAGGAACAAAATCAATGCGAGTGAAAGATACGCGAAGATTACGCTGTCCTTTCTACAGTTTGAAATAGTACCCATATTAAATTACGCAGGACTAGGATGTTAGTGGAGAATAATTGTATCTTAAAGCTAGGGATATCTGATTACTTCTCTTCCAAATTGCTTCTCTTTCCCCCAAATGTATTAAATATCTGATTGTTTCTCTTCCCTTCAAATATATTAAAGTATAAGATAATTTTTTATTAATCTTTCCTCTCAAAGATAACTGATAGTGTTCTTGGTGTTGAAAGTCTATAGTATGTCTTTCCTTGAATTTTATAAACCGATTCTACTTACAACAGAAACAGAAAAACACATGCACAGGCTTTGTATGACACCTGCTGGTTAAGGGTTTACATGATGCAAAAACTCATTTTTTCTTTTTTCCAAATATATCAGTGTATTGCATCCCTTACATTGTCCACGGGAAGGCAGTCCCTAATGGGATGGAAGACTTCCTTCACCCAAAGTGTTTGATTGGATCCATTTTATTTTAAAAATATAAACACTTATCAGTTAGAGGACAAAAGCCAGTATGATTGCGACAATCTGTTAGTGGGAAGAATGAGGGGCACTCAGGACCTCCCAAATCTGCCTGTTCTGAATTGGTTCTGCCATCCGCCACATAAAGACAAAACATTCTCTTAGTGCAAAAGGCCTTCAATAGAAAAGAATCTAATACAATTAGTGTACAATAGAGAAAAGTGAAACAATATAGTTAAAAGTTTCCCCATGAAAAACCCAAAGTTACCCATCCCCTCATGGGTAAATGCCTAGCCAAATAGCATTGGCTCAGAGCAGGGTCACTGAGGCCTAAATCTTCCCATAAATCTAAGGCACCACCAGGTGGGGACACATAGAAAAGAGGCAGAAAGAGTCAGGCAAGTCTGAAAGGAAAAGAGAAAAAACAAAATGCAATCAAGAGAAAGGACGCCATTGTCAGCCTCCCCACGGGTCTCTCACCTACGTCTCTGTCTCTCTTAAGTGCCTCTGTCCTGTCCCTAATACAAGTACAAGGCTCAGAAGCTCAGTTTCTCACACTGCTCCACACTTCTCTCTGCTCCATGTGCCGCCTCCAGGTCTTCTTGGCTTCCTTCTTCCTTCCTTTCTTCTCCCAATCTCTCTTAGCTTCTCCTTGCTGCTCAGATCCACCTTCCTTGGGTGGCGTGGGGAACCCAGAGTCTCCCCTTTCTATGGACATCACACTGTTACAATCCTACCTTCTCATCACCTCTGTTTACTTTCTTGAGCCCTATGGCACATCCCTGAAACATGATAACTTTGCAATCTAATAAACAGAGCTGACTGGAAAGTTAGGGCTGCAAGCAGCAGTGAGGTCTAGTAACAGATGTTGACTGAATAAAAAGTCTCAGTAACAGTTGAACAAGAGTTTATTAGATAATCAAAGTGAGGATTTGAACCTGGGAAGCAGTCCAAACTGTTTTACTCTGTAAGCACTCTTCCAACAATCACACATTTATATAGACAGAAACGGTGAGTCATTAACATCAAAAAATGTAATTATTCTTGATGGGGATTGGTTTTCTATAGGTTAGATTTCTGAAGTTTTCCTTCCCTATAGAGACATATGGGTCTATGCACAGCGGAGAGCAAATGCTGGAGTTTAAACATTTGTCTGATTTCTGAAGAATGCACTATAGACATCCAAAGACTTGGTACTCATTGTTTCAATCTTTATCTGGCTTTTGGTCATTAGCGGGGTGTTGAAAGGCTGGCGTGCCTGTTTGCCTGCAGGCAGCAGATTCCTGCCTGTTGCTGTTCTGACTTAAAAGCCTGTGCAAATGGTGTTGCTTTCTTGCCTGCTACCTTGGATGTGGAAATAGGGGTGTCTCAGGGGTCCCAGTGCTTCATGGTGCCAGCAACTTCTTGTTTGGTGCCACAAAAATTGAGGAGAGCGATGAGTGAGTTTGAGAATGTTTATTCAGAAATAGGACAGCATGAGTGCTCCCTTCAGTGATGTGGGCGTTTTGGAGGGTGGGAGGGGAACCTGAAGCAGGTGCCCTCGAAATGCTCACGCCTAGGGTCCTGTATGGCAAATACAGCTCCTTAAGGGCTGCTATCTGTTGAATACACACATAGGGAAGTGGTTTTCTAAAGATTAACATACAGGCAGCCAGAAATATGGGAGGCTCGCCAGAGAGTAATACTCTCAGCTCGAAACACAGGGTTCACACCCCCTCCTTCCTGCTCTCTTCTAGGGAGCATCTTAGGCAGTTTCCTACTTAGGGCCTGTAATTTTCCATTCTCCTGTCACTTTTCACTCTTGTGGGATCTCTACCCTTTGCTGTCCAACCAGAATCTGTCTCACCAGAATATTTACAATCAGTGCACACAGAAGCTCTGTGCTCGGGTGCCACCTTGCAAGAGATTAGCTGTGGGTTTAGGGTGAAAAGGTAGTTCTCATCAGCCCATGCCTGATAACCTTAAATTTTACTATTAGAAGATTTTATCTTTAGTTTAAGGTATATCCTTTTATTAAAGCGTAAATAATTTTTATTCATTTGCAACATAATTTTTGTGATAACTCTCCAGTTGCCTCTTACCCACATGCAGTCCTGACTTTCTCTGCAGCAGAGGTATCATCTGCAGTTGACTGCTGATGGCCGAACTTCTGGTTGGGCTGGCTGGGGGAAGCCCCAGCAGGGCCCAGGGGGCAGGAGGAATTAGATACTATGGTGTTTTTATTTCCTGCCTGCCCTGCTGCTGTGCCTCTGGCGGGCTATATCTCTCCATGCTCATTCAGAGATAGCCAGAAAGCCTAGGGGCTTCTCCTTTAGGGTTCAGAAACTGGCCATTGTTGGTTTCTGAGGGCCCCTCCATCCTTTGTCGTTCCCATAAGTCTTCATCATGTCTCTTTAGCTAGTGGCTTTAATAATGGTGCTTAATTTGAACCCTATCTTTATTTGCTAGCACCTTAAAATAATACTTTTCTAGAAGAATCTGCTCTATTTTTTTTTTTTTAAGGAATCTTAAGAAAGAAGAAAGAGGGGAGTAGCTAAAGAAGGATAATGAAAGGCCAGGAGGCTCCAAGGAAGGATCATGGATTTTCCCAAATTGATAACTTGTAGGAATGTGAAAGTACCTACCCCCAAGTAGGTATTCTGTGCCTGGGGGTAATTTTTCAGTATTGCATCATAAGAACTTAAGCTCTATGAGAGTATGATAGTCAGTCGGGTTGGGGAGGGTTGTTGTTTTTTGTTTTGCCCACCAATAACCAAATATCAAACTGAGCATATAATAGCTTATTAATAAGTATTGAAAAATTGAAGAAGTGAATATTCTTTGAATACATAAATAGATGAATAATAATCATTGACTCATGTTCTGTTTTGTTTCCTTTAAATAACCTACACATCCTTGTATCTATCCTGGTTATATCTCAAAAACACAGTGATATGCATGCAATAAGGTATACTCAGAAAAGATAGGCACCCTTTCAGAAACGTGCTGATAGAAAAGGATTCTATTTAAATACATTTAATTATATAATAAACCAAAAATACTAAATTAAACTTCCTAGTTATTAGACAGAGTAAAAATATGCTGATATATTATTTACAACAAATTATTGATATATTATTTATAACAAATTATTGATTTTGTCTTTTCGATAAGTTGTGTGTGTGTGGGCGTTTATTGAGGTAGCATTGGTTAACAACACTGTATAAGTTTTAAAGGGACAGATTGTCCCCTTCTCGGATATATGTTACTACACCACATAGATCACTGAGGCAGTCATAGTCTTCCAATAAATCCATTCAATTCAAATGTAGCAAGTACTCACAAGTTACTTACAGTCACGAAGTGCTTCAGGTATTGACTCTGCCTAGTCAATATGATAGATTATAGAAATATGTAGAGGAGGCATCCCTGATGCCTAAAGATGTATGGAGTGGAAATAAAAGAACAATATGTACACATGGCAGGGCAAAGTGGTGTAAATGGGGAATCTAATCAAAAATTTTGAAAGACTTCATTTGCTTTATTCAATGGTTATTAAATCAGAAAGTATTCAGTCTAGAAAATAAAAAGAAGTTTCAAAGAACTGTACAAAGTGAGAGGATTTTATAGATCAAAGTGAGCATTAAAAAGAATGTTACATGGCGTTTGCTGATGGGCTAAAGCAGGGTTATTTTCCTTATAGAGAGCAAAGGAAAGTCCTGGGCCAGAATAGGTAACTTGCACTGAGCAGCAAATACTGATTGGTTGGTCTAGGCCTTTCTTTTCTTGGAAAGCTGATCATAGAATTTATGAAGTTCAAATGTGCTGATGTGGGGCTTAGTTTAAGTGATTTTGTCTTGGACCTAGTCTAGAAAATTTAACAGTGATCACCAATGAATCCCCAAACACACACACACACAGCAGGTTAAGTTTCAGCACTATGAAGCTATCACAGCCACTGAAGCAGGAGTTCTATCCCTGGCTAGGGAGCTGACCCACATGGCGCAGCAGACCTCTCCTGTCTCGCCTCTGCACCCCTCAGCAGGGTATTTCCTCAGCAGGGTTGATCTGCCTGTTCTGCTCCCCACTCTGTCTCTGGTGAATCCTTTCATGCCCCCTCACCCCCGTACCTCTGTCCTACACCCCAGTTCTTGTATGCATAAATAAAATAAATCTTGAAAAAAGTAGAATGAGTTCATAGATCACTGTGACTGGAAAACCATGAAGAGAAGATCTGAGAAATGTTTCAGCTGCCTCAAGGTCTGAAGGTCAGTGTGTATTCCAGATTATTAGTGTGTGCTGCAGGCCAGTGCTGCTTGTGATGTGCCTGTGGGTGGTAGGGGAATGATTGGAATCTCCTCCCCTCTTATTTAGAAATTTTCCATTCAACCCATCTAATAGATTTTCACTCCAGACTTTACAGACATTCTGATGGGGAAAAAAATAAAAAACCAATCATCGTTTTCTATAAATTGTTCTTTCATTTTCTTTATATCATTTTCTTGTTATGGCCTCTGCTTAAAACCAGTTTGGTTTTTGTTTTTATCTCCATCTTCTATTAGTGGGTATAAGATCAAGGAAACCTAAATTCTAATCCTGCCAATATGGATTTTAGGGATGGCCAACGTCAGAGAGCAAGAATGTCTGTTTGGGAAACCTTCCCTGTCACTAACCCAGATATGCTAGTATATAATTTCCTTCTGGACTCTTGCACTGTTTCATGTTGTTTCAATGTGGAAAAACAACACACTAAAGAAAGGGTATAGAAAAATATCAATATAAGATATTTATGCTGTAAGTTTTTTCATCAGTTTTATATCTATCGTTGTACTTTGCATTGAATCTGTGTTTCAGCATAACATATTGATATGGTAAATATCTATCAGTTAGTTTATATAACAACTTTCATTTACCAGGCAGAGAACAACTGACTCTTCTCCCTCCTCTCCCACTTAATAAAGCCGTTTTTTTTTCTTCTTTTTCTCCCTGCTTCTCTATTTGGGGAATGTTGGTTATTCTTCTGAGAACATTAAGCCTGTACCCTAGCCACAAGCCACAGACAGAGAACATAATATGTATTATTAGGATTCTCAGCAAAGTAACATGAAAACTCCAAAATAATGAGGGCAGACACCTAGCTGGCCATGTCTGATCTGTTTTGCTATTATATCCTCAGAACCTAGCATATTGGATGGCACGTAGTAGACATTAAAATAATATATGCTGAATGAAAGTTTATTTTTTTAAGATTTTATTTATTTATACATACAAGCTGGGGTACAGGCCAGAGGCGTGGGGCGGCGAGAGAGTCCACCAGAGACAGAGTGGGGAGCAGAACAGGCAGATCAGAAATACACTGCTGAGGGGAGCAGCGGGCGAGGCAGGAGAGGTCTGCCGTACCATGTGGGATTCGCCCCGGCCGGGCGTCGAACTCACATCGCGTGCTGCCGACAGCTCCACAGCGCAGCGCTCAACCGCTGCACCACCAGGGAGGCCCAATGCTGAATGAAAGTTTAATGAATGAAAGTTTCTTGAGGAAAGGGACTTGGCAAGTTGTTGAAGACACAGCATATACCTCTATATCTATCCCTGAGGTGGTTGGTATTCAAATAATTAGTTGAATGAAAAAAAACAATGAATGAATAAATTAAATGCTCTCCAATAAAAAAATGCATGCATATTGAAAAGTGTTGAACACTACCTCATCTTTTCTGATGTTTTCTCTAGTAGAAAAGATATGTAAAAATTGAAATCAGTCTGCTGACTATCATCCTAATATACATGAATGAATACATCCCTGGTTTTCCTGGAGAGCACAGTATGGAAGCCCCACAGTACAAGCTGAAGAATGGAGGACTAGAGCTTTCACTCTGAGCAGGGCACGTGTAGCTCTGCAGCTGTTATGTTGCTCAGGATTTCAATATCACTGCAGGTGCACCTTCTGACTTTCCACCTGCCAAGGAAGTACTTTTGCAGAAATCTGGGAGAAATAGATGTGTTTTCAAGTAAGTCTTTGGTGTTCAATTGTGAGATTAATGACTGAAACGGATATTTCTACTAAGAAAAAAGAAATGATCGAGTAGGTGTCCTTCCTCAAAGCAAGGACCACAATCCATCATCCTCTCAGTTCTACCAGAATTCAGGGAGAAGCACTCTTCTGCTCTCATTGGCCTCAGCATTGGTCTAGAAGCTTCATATTGAATAGAAATTATTATTCAATGCAATGTCCTTTATCGTCAACATAAGTTCCTGGTACGAACTCCCAATTGACAGGAAAAGCCTACCCATCAATAATGTATCTTATAAAAGAATTGACATTTAGTTTAGTATATATATATATATATTTTACTATTCTCAAAGTCTCCCTTTCCTTGAACTTTGGGCAGATACTTAATTTCATTTCTGATCTACATGCAGAAAATTGAAGTAGAAGATCTTGTTATTCTCCCATGTTAGAAAGTGATCTTCAGGGGCCTCCCTGGTGGCGCAGCGGTTAGGCGCTGCGCTGTGGAGCTGTTGGCAGTGGCTGCGGGCTTTCAATGCCCGGCTGGGGAGATTCCCACATGGCCCGGCAGACCTCTCCTGCCTCGCCTGCTGTTCCCTTCAGCAGTGTATTTCAGTCAATCTGCCTATTCTGCTCCCTGCTCTGTCTCTGGTGAACCCTCTCGCCGCCCCACACCTCTGGTCTGTACCTCAGCTTGTATGCAAAAATAAATAAATCTTTAAAAAAATGTGATCTTCAACTTGAGGTCAAAATCTGATGTATTCACCTCTTTCTGCCTGATAATGGTAGATGCTCAATAAATGCTGAGCATGACTAGTGTGATGGGTGTTGGACAGAGATGGGCAGATGGGCGGGGCCTGCATGCACCAGAGTCACTTCACCCTCAACAAGGAGCCTGAAGTGGGGTGATCTCATTTACTTGCTCTTGGTCCCAGAGGTGCAAATAAATAAAACATCTTTCCAGTTCTCAAAGAACTTACAATCTAGCAGCTAAGTGATGTCATGAAGGGTTTGCTCACTCATTAACCTTCTGGAGACACTTACAAATGGAAATTGCAAAACCACTGAAGAAGTTGCACCTGGTGGGCGATCACAGCAGCATTTTTCTCTGCCAGGAAAAAGAACATTGGCAGTGATAGGATAGAGGCAGGTAACTGACCCCTCTCTCTCCACTTGGACTCAATTGGGATGAATTCACTGTTTAGTTAGTAAATATGGTAAATCAGATGTGATTCAGAAATTTCCCAGAAGTCAAACTTAGGCTCATTGCCAGACTAACTGCAATACATTTTCTTTTTTAATTTGAGAGATTCCAATTTGCTCTCCTTTTTTCCAATTAAAAAACCCACTTTTAAATAAAAGGGGAACATTTTTCTTCTGTGTTCATCTATATTTATTGCCTTTTTTCTGTTACGAATGTTAATAATGGCAATATTTCTTCCTCCAACTTTTATTGAAAAATTGAGTTCTGCATGTGTTCTATAAAAGATTTTCTTGAAAATTTATGAAAAACTGCCAAGAAGAGCAGCCTCAGAAATAGGCATATTTGATCATTTTGTGGCAAAAATTGAAAGAGTCCAAGAGGACCTCTTGACCACCTTACCACCTACCAAGATATTTGAATTAGCCCATAAAAATCTATGTTTTGATATTTCTATTTCTCAGGCTTTCAGAGGCTGTTCATGGGAGTGGTGACACTTATTAGTGTTACCTAGGCAACTAGTCTTCTAATTGAATTTGGCAACTAGTGTCAAATTCAGTCTTCTAATTGAACTAGTGTCAACTAGTCTTCCATTTTTATGAAACCATTCATATTCTAGTTAATTTGGTTTTTCATGTGAAGTGTATAATCATCTTCCCTTTGGAATTCAAAATACACTTCTATGGCTATTATTTAGAAAAACTAATTTGTTTTACAATTTTTTAATTTGTGGAGTTGGAGTTACTGTTGGCATCTGTATGTACATTTGCCAATAATTTAATCAATTGTTGAAATTAATGGAGTCCTCAATCGGTAAAGCCACAGGCACTCTGTGTCTTCTAGTCTTCTAATTGAATTTGGCAGTTATGTGACTCATAAGCCATCACAATGTCATCATTGTGACATTAGCCACAGCACACACAGCCTCAGACTCCTCAGAACAGGTTTTGAAGAGATTGCAATTGGCCTACAAAATGATACTTGTTTACTCTCCCAACACTCGTGAAATCAAGTGTGAGCTCACAGGGACTGAGAGATACCACTATTTTGATTTCAATGTAAGGTGATGTAAGTGATCACAGAAAAAAAGTCCTCTGATTTTGTGATATTTGATCATCTACATAGTAGTCATTCTATGAGAAAATATAGCACTTTTCTGGACTTCTCACATGAGAGAAATTAGTGATACTAAATTAAAGACAGGCTCAAAGATACTTTTATCTTCACACCAATTGATTTTGGGAAATGTATTTTATATCCATTTCATACATTGTAATACAAGAACCCAGAGGAGTTGAAGAAAGACATACTCTGCCCTTGTGAAGCTTTCAATCAGAGGGAACCGATACTGATATTTTATTACTATTTAGTAAAGGCCACTGATTATTTGGAATTACTTAGTTTTTACTCATAATATTCTTATGCTCCAGGATCCCCATACATCTAAACTTAATGCAGAATTGTTTTTAATGTTCATCCATATTTACCTGGGATAATCCAGGCTGCCTATCAGCATTAAAAATATCAGTCTTTGAAAAGTGCTACTATACTGGAAAATAAATGGACTATGTATCAAGACATCTGATTTTGGGCCTCCCTGGTGGCACAACAGGTTAAATTGCAGCACTATAAATCTATCCAGGGCCACTGTAGCATAAGTTCAATACCTGGTGAGGGAGATAACCCACATGGTGCAGCAGACCTCTCAGGTCTTGCCTGCTGCTCCTCTCAGCAGTGTATTTCAGTCAGTCTACCTGTTCGGCTCCCCACTCTGTTTCTGGGGAATCCTCTTATTCCCCACACCTCTGGCCTACACCCCAGCTTGTATGCATAAATAAATAAATCTTTAAAAAAAAAGAAAAAAGAAAAGAAACCTGATTTCTATCCTGTCTTGCTTACAATTATATATATAGCCTATAGAAAGTTATTAAACACTCTGAAATTTAGTCTTCTCATATGTAAAATGAAGGTCACACGACATGGATCCCAAAGATTATATCCAGCTCCAACTATTTTATAGCTCATATTTTTATATTGAAAGCATATATTTTGTTTTAATTATGACTATATTATATTCTGAATAGAAAGTTGAAATTAAAACTCAGAGAGATAAATTTTCCCTGTAAGCAAACCAATTCCTGGCAGCAAGATAGGTGTTTGATGAATTGTACTGAACGGTAAGTGTTACTTTAGGAAGGAAAGTTATCAAATAGCTTACAGAGTGCCTGTGGCTTTACCGATTGAGGACTCCATTAATTCAACAATTGATTAAATCATTGGCAAATGTACATACAGATGCCAACAGTAACTCCAACTCCACAAATTAAAAAATTGTAAAAACAAATTAGTTTTTCTAAATAATAGCCATAGAAATGTATTTTGAATTCCAAAGGGAAGACGATTATATACTTCACATGAAAAAACAAATTAACTAGAATCTGAATGTTTTCATAAAAATGGAAGTATGTGTATATTGACTTTATCATATACTTTTTGTACTAACAGAAATATTCAGATAAATGCTATACTGTTGGTGTTAGTGTTAATCTTGTCAATATAAAATAAATATAAAATATAAAATAAGAATAAAAATTACTTTTTGAGTTTAATTCATAAAATTTAATTTATAATAGTGGAAAATATGTTCTAGCATTTTTTTCCTTGGCTTTTCATCATGCTAATTGTCTCCAAAATTATTGAACTTTCTACATTGTCATTCTTTATTTCCTAACTTCATTTGATAAATTTTGGCATGGAATTTGAGCAAATGTCAAATATTACATGTTAGAAATATTTTCATTTGTGCAGATAAAAACAGGTTTTTGAGCTGCCCAAACCACCAGCCTATCATATGCAGCATTCCCTGCTTATTGTGAAAAATCAGTGGCCCTAATTGAACTGTAGGGCAGTTGCCAGGTGAAATGCAAAGCACAGACCCCTCTGTTTTCAAGAGCAGACAGGAGCTCCAGCTGAACCTTCCGTAAGTTCTGGGTTTCAAACACCTCTCCTTCTCCTTTGTGGTATTGATACAAATCCAAACTTATTTTTTGAGTTCACATTCTGCATAAAATATCAAGTGTGATGGGGCTGCACAAATATAAGACAGATTTTGCTTTTATTAGACTTACAATCTCAGAGAAAGCAAAGACAATTAATGTAGGAATGAACGTCAAACCCAATGTGAACAAATCAGTTGTGTAGTTTAAAGATTCTAGTGTGCATATTTTCAGTGTTTTATGTAGCAGCAACTCTTAAACTTAACTCATGGTCAGAATTACCTGATGAGCCTACTGAAACAGAATCACCAGCTTCAGGCCCAAGAATCTGAGTTTTTAGACTATTCAACTATGACTGAGAGCTGACTGGGTTTCACAGCCAATGCTTTAGAGTTTAACAAAATGAAGAACATTTTGGCTCACCTATTTTTTGTTCTGTGGTAAAGTAACCATAATGGCATGAAGGGAAATGCCTTAATTAATAATCAAGTTTAAAGAGTAGGTGAATCTTGTCAAAGGCTGGGGCCTGGTGGTACCAGAGCTCTAAGAAAGACAGTTAATCAATTTATTAATTTTTTTTATAAATATATATTTTTATTGTTATTTATGTCTTTTACATTTTGTATTCCCCTTGGGTAGCCCACCACCAATTCACCCGTGATCCATCTTCATGGTCCCTTGTGTTCTTTTCTATTCCATTTTGTGCCCTTTTCCTTCCCTCCCTCTGCCTCCCTCCCCCCACCCCCCACTGATTGTCACTCTCCCACCCGGCCTCCCTATAGTCCTGTTATAAGTGAAACCATTCGATATTCTTCTCTTTCTTTCTGGCTTATTTCACTGAGTATGATCCCCTCTAATTCCATCCATGTCGCTGCAAATTGCATGTGTATTAATTTTTTTTGTTAAGCACCAGTGGTGTGTTATGCACTATTCTCAGTACTTGGGAAATATAAGTGAATGAAAGAGAACCTCTTTGCATATTTTGTAAGACCCTCTAAGAAAAAAGATAATCACTCAGGGCCTCCCTGGTGGCGCAGCGGTTAAGCGCTGGGCTGTGGAGCTGTGGGCAGCAGCGATGCGAGTTCGACGCCCAGCCGGGGAGAATCCCACATGGTGCGGCAGACCTCTCCTGCCTCGCCCGCTGCTCCCCTCAGCAGTGTATTTCTGATCTGCCTGTTCTGCTCCCCACTCTGTCTCTGGTGAAGCCTCTCGCCACTCCACACCTCTGGCCTGTACCCCAGCTGTATGTATAAATAAATAAATCTTTAAAAAAAAAAAAGATAATCTCTCATAGAGGGCTCAAAGGATGCCTAGCATTCTTTAGCAATAGTGTTTAAATTAAGGTATGGTATGTGCATGACTTTTTAAAGACATCATTCTATTGCATACTTTAAAAACTGCAATACAGTGTAAACATAATTTTAATGGGCACTGGGAATGAAAAAAATCCATGTGACTCATTTTGTTGCTGTATTAACTTTATCACAATGGCCTAGAACCTGCACTATGTCTGAAGTATGCCTAGATTATAAACAGGAAAATTTTAAACTATTCATGAAGCTTTGGCTTTGGAAGAATACAAAGGTTAAAAAAAAAACTTGCATAAAAATTATGAGGACTTGTCAGAAAAAGATCTCAAATGGTCAAAGAATTTTTAATCAATGCTGCATAAATAAGAAGAGAGGAAAAGCATACTTAAGGAGAGGTCAGGTATTGTAGGAAATATCTGCATTGAAATAAAAGACTATACTAATGAAAGTGCCCTTGTATCTGTTCATTCTCTCATGGGAATAGTTTTTGAATGGACTTGTGACTCTCATGTGAGAGGAAAGGGTGAAGTCTACCCCTACTGCAGCAGAAACTTGTGTGGTCATAACAAATTTTTCAAAATGGAAATGTCTATAAGACTTATGATCCTGAAAAATATCATATTCAATGTCAACATTATAGGTGAATCATAACTGTCACAAAACCTTTATCTAGAGTCAACAAATATCTCAATTAGTGCTTATGACAAAATGAATAAAATTCACAGAATAATATTTAAAAAAAGAAACTTGAGAGGGAAATAAAATTATAGAAAATACAATAATAAGCTCCGGATTTAGAAGATAGTTAGGTGACCTTATAGTGTAATCCTTTTTCATGCTTTTTCTTTTCTTTCATATTTTTTGTTTACTTTTTCTTGACTGAACATAATTCTGAACTCTACCATTATATTTTTTCTGTCTTCTCAGGCTAGCCGAGTATAATTTACGTTTGTGTTAAATGACTCAAAGTTATCAACTTCAAGGAAGAGTGGGTTTGTTGTCTATTGCTATGTAACAATATATCATATACTCAGTGATTTGAAAAACACCTGTTTACATGCTCATTGTTTTCCACGAGTCAGGAAACTTACACAAGCTCTGTCTCACAAAGTTGAATTCAGGGTGCTGACTGTGGCCTCAGCTGGACATCTGACTAGTGATAGACAAACTTCTAAGCTCCGCTGGGCTGTTGGCAGAATTTTGTTGTCACTGTAAGACTGATATGCCACTGTCTTGTCAGCTATCATCAGGAACATTTTTCCTAGTCCTTGGCAAGTGGCCCCTCTATATCAGATTTGGAGAACTCCCGCATCTGGAATCCCTCTTTTGTACTTTCAACATCTCTGACTCTTCCTTCAGGGCCCATCTAAAATTAAGGGGGTGAGGGTAGGGTTCATGTGATTAGGTCAGCTCCATTTTAATAATCTTAATGTCAGCTGTGCTACGTAGCATATCTTAATTCTAGGGGTTAAATCTTTTATATTCATTATCCTGGGGATTATTCAGCATGCGTGTGACAGGAGAGTAGGAAAGATTGGGGATCACTTGAATTCTGCTTACTACACATTTTATGCAAATGGAGAAGGTAGATCAGGAGAGTTTTTAAATCCAACTTCACCACCTGGTATATAATAGGTGCTTAATACTAGTTGATTGAATTTAAATTAATAAATAAGTGCACAGATGAACAAGGAAATGTGTAACTGAATGAACTTAACATTTCAAAACCTGTTTCATCATCTTGGAATGAAAAATAACAGTGACTAATTGAGGGAAACTTATGAAAATGAAATGAAATTATACATAAAAAGGTCTTAGCATTGTGTTTACAGTCATTAAATTGGTATTTATTATTAATTTTTCTACAGTGTCGTATTAATCTGGACTTAACATTCTTATAATGACTTCTATTTTCTCCCATTTACTACAGAGCAGTCTGCTATCAGTAGCAATAGTCATCCCAATCTTTGCTTTTTGATGTCCTTTCCATCACTTTTTCTCTTTGTCTTGCTTGTAGAGCCAATAGCTCTACTTCTATTAATGTCTGGTGGCACTAACCATTAATAATAGTTATCTTAGGAAATTAATTATATCAATTTGAATATTAGGGAGTTTCTTTTCAAAAAGATTTATTTTTATTTATGTATACAAGAAATGGGGTGTAGGTCAGAGGTACGGGGGCAGGGTGAGAGATTCACCAGAGACAGAGTGGGGAGCAGAACAGGCAGATCAACTGAAATACACTGTCGAGGGGAGCACCTGGTGAGGCGGGCGAGGCCTGCTGCACCATGTGGGAAGCTCCCTGGCCCAGGATCAAAGCCATGCCCTGGTGGTTGGCAATAGCTTGATAGAACTGAGACTTTAACCCCTGTGCCACCAGGGAAGCCCAGAATATAGGGAGTTTAAAGAACAGAGTGGAGAGGAAAAGGGGTAGGGATACAGTGGCTTGTGGTGAAGGATCATGGGTGCCTCTGTGGTGGGTGTAGTATGGTAGTGACGTCAGTTTTGGGGATATTGGGTTCAGAGAGTGGGTCCTTGGGTTAACTCTGGAAAAAGTTTCACCAGAGCTCCCCTTTCAGTGGCACTGGTGAGTTTCCCAGGTGAGTTTCTCCATGAGACAGAGGCGTTAGTTACATCCAAAAGGGCGGGTTTGTTATAAAAGCAAGGGAAAGGGAAAGGACACTTGCAGAGACACAGCGGGCAGGAAGGGCTGCTCCCGGAAGGGACAGGTTTGCCAAGAGAGACCGCATGGTCACAGGTAGGAGCCTTGGGAGAAGCTGCCTCTGCTGCTTGGCAAAGGGAGGTCCGTGAAGAGGAGCCCTGGCACGGTCATAGGTCACAGCTGGGCAGGAGGCAGCTGCCCTGAAGAATGAGAAGGTTGGCGGCATGGAGAACCTGTTCAGGCACAGGCAGGCAGAAAGACTGCTTCCGCTCGCCAGGGAAGAAATCGCACTAATAATAGTCTTCTTTCCTCTGGGAGGAGTTCATTCCTTTGTGGAGCTGTTAAATTTGTTGACCTAACTACTGCTAGGGTATGACAAGGTTGATTTCTAAGGACCAGGGATTCTTCTCTGCAATGGCCTCAGTCTTCATATCCCACCTCTGATCTGTACCTCATTGACACTTGCTATAGCAGTTGGTGCCTAAGGGATTTTCATTTCTATAGCTGGTTTAATGACTATGTTCACCACTTCTACCCCTATATCCAGCTTGTGACCTTTTGTGAACCAGGTTTCTGGACTTGTGGTGTCTCCTCTCCAACTTTTCTACTCTTAACCTCCATCATAGCACACACCGAAAAAGTGGGATCCTATATTTCTGAATCATATACAGTGTCGTAAACAAATTGCAAAGTGTGTATATATTTCACGTGAATTTTTCATGCTGTATCACAAGTTATTTGTGGACTCCTTCATGCTCCATGGTCCAGGCTGATGGAACAAGCTTCCCTGAGACCTTGATGGTCTCAAAGCAGAGAGGGAAGAAGCATGGGAACACTTGATAGCTCTTAAAGCTACTGCTCAAATATGAATTCATATTTCTTTGAGCATTTGAATCACATGACCACTAGTAGCATCAGTGGAGCAGGGATGTATAAACTTCCCATAAAGAGAGCAGTAGGTATTTTAATGTAATCCATTACATTTTGGGATCAGACTTGTATTTTTGACTATTTTCAGTTGTGTTGCTCCATTTTCTTTTATGTTCATGGGCAATTTTATTTCCTTTTTTTTCAAGATTTATTTATTTATACGTACAAGCTGGGGTACAGGCCAGAGGCATGGGGCAGCTAGAGAGTTCACCAGAGACAGAGTGGGGAGCAGAACAGGCAGATCAGAAATACACTGCTGAGGGGAGCAGCGGGCGAGGCAGGAGAGGTCTGCTGTGCCATGTGGGATTCTTCCCGGCTGGGCATCGAACTCGCATCGTGCTCTGCCAACAGCTCCACAGCGCAGCGCTCAACCGCTGCGCCTCCAGGGAGACCCCCACGGGCAATTTTATTTCTATCACATTTTTGGTTTGTGTGTCTTGTGATGTTTCATGAAATATTTTTATGCACATTTTATGCATATTATCTCAATAAATACATTATTTTAAAATCACAACTAAAATTAATATTCTGAAAAATATAAATTATTTTAAAATAATCTTAATCCAGAAAACCATTTTTAATGTAAGCCATTTTTGTTTACTGAAAAATCCTATCAATACTCCATTTAGAGACTTTAATAAATTTGAAGTTAATTTTTTAGGAACTGAATAGCATTTAAAGGAAAGTGAAATGGGTCAAAAGTTTAGTGCATAGGAACTATCTGTAATTTTAACTCTCAATTTCTCTTTCCAGATAGTTTCCCAAAAACTCTACATGTTTTAATGATTAATAATAGATTGCATTATTATTTCTATTGCTTCGATTAAAGAAGCAGAATGTACAGTCTAACATAAAGACCTCTGCAAATAAGCAATTTCTATGTTCCTTGTTTCCTCATAACAAATGTGAACTGGGTATATCAGAATATTGGGACAGACATTAGCCACAAAATTTTATTACATTCAATATATATTGACAATAGGTAAAATTAGCCCTCTATTATTTTTTTTAAAATCATGCAAAACAATTCTTTGACCACCCACAGGAATTTCTCTGTAACAACTTGCATGTTTCAATTTCATCTGAGACACAGAGGCCCTCTTGTGGTGGCATCAGGCTTTTTCAGTGACGCCAAAACAGTTTCAATTTGTCACACACAGGGGCCTTTAGGTGGAGCAAAGTCTGGGTGGCTTTCAATTTTTGAGGCCCTTAGCATATGTCAAAATGACTAAAAAGTCTATAAAGAATGGTATGGGATGCAATTCACGTAAAAAAAATAGCACACAAAAATACAGTGGAATTTATATTTTTTTCATTAAAATGAGAGAAATTATCAATAACATTATCTCATTAACACAAAATCATAATGTGTATTGGTGTGCAGTCTATTAATAGGACCAGTTTTAATGGTGTGCAGTAAGCAGCCTCCAGGGAGGTCAGACCCATCTTTGAAATTGTGCACAGTATTCTCATTAAAAGAGGTTATTAAAATTCTGTATTTGAGCTCCTGTGTTACTACAAGCTCTGGGTCAAGGGTTCCTCTTTCCTGACTCTCCCAATTCCCTGCCTCTGCTCCTGACTCCACCCTGCTTAGTCTTGTGAACAGATAAGTTGTCTCATAAAACAACTATAAACTAAGAGAAAAAGCCTTTTGTATTCAGTGCAGCATAGAGCCCGCTCTGTTTCCTTTTCTTTCCTTCTGTTACTGTGGTTTCTGTGCTAACCATGAAAAATAAAAATCAAGGGAGTGCTATGGAGAGTAAGGAAACACAGTAGAAATATCTTTAAACTTCCATGTACATAAATACACATGAGAAATTTGCTAATAATACAGATTCCCTAGGTCTCAAGTCAAAGACACTGATTTTAAAAATTCAGTTGTAGTCCCGTAAAACTGAATTTTAATGCCCATTCTGGGTTTTTCTAGGTCAGCTTGGCTAGAAGAATGATTGTTAGCTCTGGCTGCATAATCAACTGGGAGTTTTAAAATCCTGGTTCGCAGGGCCCACCCAAGTCTACTTCAATGAGCATTCCTTAGGGTGAGTCCAGGCACCCTCTGTTGATTTTAATGGGCAGCCAGCTTGAGAATCACGGCTCTAGACACACAAGCTTGGACATTAGAGCTCAATCAGCCTGGCACCACCAGGGACATACCTAGATGTCATCAAAGCTGGGATTTGGGACTCAATGCAATGAGGGAGACTGCAGACCAAGGAGCATTGGTTGCCCAAAGGCAAAGACAGAGTTATTTTAGGACATAGGAATAGGATGTGATTGAGAGTTTTGATGAATGCAAAGCAAAGCAGAGCTTGTAAAATGGGATTGACATCAGGTCTACATTGCAAAGTGGACCCAGAGTCTGGTTTCTGTGGAAACATTAACATTGAGCTGGATTGCAGTGCTGTACCCAGAGACCCTTTATCTGAGTCTCTGCATGCAGGTTGTCAATCAAGGCTGGTTTTGCATGTTTGAGTGACTAAGATCCTCTAGGCAAGAGAGGGATGTTTCTTTTCACTGATAGGATTTCAAATAGCCTGGTCTCTAATATTACCTGTGATTTTGGAGGACAGAGTTTCTCAATGTGCAGGAAAACAGCAGTCACTTTACAGATGCAATGTGTCCTTTGGAGAAATATTGAATATAGTTAACTTTGCAGCTGGTTTCCTCTGTGTCTGTTATTCCAGCTTGATGAGCAGATGTTCACAGTCTGAGGTAATCTTTACCTTTTCAGACACTGCAAGTGAGCACCCCCTCAGGGTTGCTTCCAGAAGGAAGATGAAACAGGAAAAGAAGGTCTTAGCTTGTCAGTGTACCTGTGTTCATGCATTAGTTTAATAAAGTATCTACTGGAGCTCCTGAGTGCTGGAACCTGTGTGGGTACTTGAAATTCAGTGCTCAACAAAATTCAGTCTCTCCACTCAGGAAATAGACCAACTGGTTGGAGGGGGAAAAAAATATCCTAGACAATTTATAACAGACTATAGAAGGGCTATGAGTAAACTTAAGGATCGGGTGACAGGACACTTAATCCAGGCGTTGGTATTTATGGACCTGGAAAAACATTATCTGAGGTTATTGGGAGGCCAAGAGGAGAACTAGGGGCAGAAAGTTAAAAGTAGAGGAAAAAGAACTTTGAAAACAGAATCATGTAGGTTCTAATCCAGGCTCTAGAACTGCTGGTATTACTGTAACTTTGAGTGGCAGTTTCTCATTAGCAAAGGAAGCATAACAAAATACAGAGACCTTCACTGACTTCCAGGTAGCCTGCTAAGTAATAGGATCACATCAGTGAAAAGAGATAATTGGCCTTGCATCATGGCATTAGGTGTGGGTTTACAAATAAATGAATCATACCCATAATTGAAACATAAATGATTTAGTATTATTAGGTAATAAATGCAGAGTGGGGAGAAATTGGAAGTGCCAGTGGAGGAGAAGACCTGGAACAGGTACAACTTGAGAAGTAAATGACGCGAAGCCTCTCAAAACGCCTATACTTGTTGCAGGAGCAGATCTCAGAAGTCGTGCTTGGCTAAGCGAGGGGAACTCAGCACTTGAGTCAGTCCCTATTTTGACCACACTTAATATTTCCCTTTTCTTCTGAACTGCTCTTCTGACTTCAGGAGGCTGACTTGCCATTTTAGACAAACTTCTCCCTTGATAGTATGGTTCTGGATTATAACTCAAAGTGGGGATCCTTCACTGAGATTTCTGGGAAAGATGCAAAATAGCAATTGACATTTCTTACAAACAATGGTGGTTGGAGTTTTAGGTGTTTAAGGTTGGGGTCCTCTTTTGCTCTTCATATTTTTAACTTTCATTAATTTTTGGGCTCACTTTCTTTTTTTTTAAGATTTATTTTTTATTTATACATACAAGCTGGGGTACAAGCCAGAGCTGTGGGGCGGCGAGAGGGTTCACCAGAGACAGAGCCGGTAGCAGAACAGGCAGATCAGAAATACACTGCTGAGGGGAGCAGCGGGTGAGGCAGGAGAGGTCTGCTGCACCATGTGGGATTTTCCCTGGCCGGGCGTCGAACTCGCGTCACCGCTGCCGACAGCTCCACAGCGCAGCGCTTAACCTCTGCGCCACCAGGGAGGCCCTGGGCGCACTTTCTTTTATGCCCTATTTCAATACAAAACTCAATTAAACTCAGCTTATTACACCTCCCCTTACAGTCCACGCTCCTCTTTTCTTCAATCAGTTACTTACTGCACTACTATACTCCCCTAACCCTATTCTCAGGACTTGAACCGTGTAGAAAGATTTTGCTTCTCACACTAGGCTGAGGGAATATTTTGCACAGTTAGGAAGCAGAAGTTAGGGATGCTGAGTGGCTTACATGAGCCAGTTCAGTTTACTGTAAAAAAAAAAAAAAAAATCCATTCAAAATGCCTATAACACCCCCACTGAGAAGCACTAGGTTAGTTAAGAAAAGTAGAACTTTTCCCACAAAATTTACCTATTTTGGAAATTAGATTGTAATGCATTTCAGTCTGCCTCAGTGATTAAGTGTTTCTATTTTACTTTAAAATTCTTTAGAATATACAATGTGCTGTTGTGTATGTGTTCACTTGGGTCACAATTTTTTAGTAATCACTTTAGTGATGAATTTATGCTCCTGATATAGTATCTGATCAAGTAGTTTAACACAGATTTTGTTAGTGAGAATAATACATGTTGGAACTCTTATATTTGTAAAATTTGGTGCTTAACAAAATGATGATTGTAATGAGTTTACACGACTGAAATTGATGTTATTCAAGATATGTGGATTGATTGTCTCTGATGGCTGAAGCTTCTTATTCCTCTCTGGTGTAAAATAGACACCTCAGTAATGATGCCCAAGGTTTAATGCCCTGCTTTGCACCCAATATTTTGAAGGTCTATCAATGTGCCTGGATAGCCAAGTTGTATGAAAATAGCACTCCTATTGGTGACTGCTGATATCTGTTGTAAATAACCCAATATATATGCATCATTAATTTGTCTCAGGTCAATTTGCAATGCAGTGTTATCCTAGCCAGCAGTCTCTTAGAGCTGTCTACAAGAGCATTTAACCAATTGAGCTGGGAAACAGATACCTATGTCAATATCCCACTCTGCCTCATTTCCATTCCTCCCCTATCTCCATCTCTAAGCAAATACTATTTATAACACTATCACAGATATGTTGTTTGGCAAAACAAGGTATAAGAATAGAGAAAGTTTAGGAAATAGTGGAGAAAATGGATATAGCCATTCCTTTCCTTTTTTCTTAGTTTGGTGACAACTTGATAGGGTTGGTGCCAAGCCAATAGCCTGCATTTGAATCTTGGTTGTCACTCACATACAATCTTAGGCAAAGCAGTCAATCTTTTTTTTTTATTTTAAAGATTTATTTATTTATACATTAAAGAACTGGAGTATAACCTAGAGGTATGGGGTGGGGGTGGTGAGATGATTCACCAGAGACAGAGGGGGGAGCAGGACAGGCAGATTTACTGAAGTACACTGCTGAGGGGAGCAGCGGGCGAGGCAAGAGAGGTCTGCTGTGCCACATTCCATCCCTGGCCGGGGATCGAACTTGTGCTGCAGTGGCTACAGATAGCTTCATAAGCTGAGACTTAAGCCCTTGCGCCACCAGGGAGGCCCTCAGTCAATCATTTTAATCTTGTTTCCTCTTGCAAAATGGAGAATTAGGACAGTGTACCTACCTCACAGGATGCATGAAGGGATTAAATAAATGAACACTTGTAAAGGGTTAAGCAGAAAGGCAATAGACAGTATGTTGACCTCATTTATTTTTTAAAATAAATGTAACCCTAGAACTGTCTCTTATTTGTTTTTTGAGCAGATTGTCTGACCCAGCCTTTGTGTGCAACATATATCCATTGAACAAATGGATGTAAAAATCCTTTCATTGAAATTTTAAAACTTTAAGCACTCTAACATCCTGTAATCTGACTGCATGTCTGCTATATTATTTCTCCTGATACATTTTAAAATGCAATGCCAATGGAATATAGTCTATCATTTTGTAAATACTATAAAGAATTTAAGACAATACATTTATTCTATATTGAAGATAATTCAGGCTTATCTACAGTTAGAATTTCATGTTATATGCTTCAAATTTATTCATTTACATACATATTTAAAAATACTGAATTTCTAGGAATCTCTACAACCTGATGATTAGAATATGAAATGATAATTGGTCAATGTGTATCAAGAATTTCAAAACTGTTCCGACTAAGTAATTCCATTTCTAAAAAATTGTCCTAATAAATAATATTTTACATAAATATATAGAAATATAGTCATCATAGTATTATTTTTATGAAAAGATGGAAATCACCCAAGTATACAAGAGGAGAAAGGTTAAATTAATTGTGGTAACCAATTATAATATTCTCAGATTTATACTGGAAGAAATAAATCCCTATGTTCATTAAAAGGTATATAAAGAATGTTCTTAAAACACTGTTTGTGATAGTTCCAAATGTAATCTACTGAAATGTCCATCTATGGTGAAGTAGATATGAAATTTATAGTAATATATATGAAATATTATACATTAATAAGAAGGGACAGGCTATTGCCATACAAACAACATGGATGAATTCAAGAGCATACATTTGAATTAAAAAGCCAAACAATCTATACTCTATTAATCTATTATTTAAAAAAAATAGATAACACTAAAATCAATCATGGCATAGTATTAATCATAATACTAAAGTTTATTATAAAACAGGATAGTAAGCAGCTATTAAAACACATTTAACCACATTGAAAAATACTCATAATTTAATAAAAGATAGAAATATCTTAAAATATATTCATATATATGACTCCCTTATGGAAAAATATGTTTATGAGCACACTCAAGATGTGCAGAGGTGTGTATAAGTCAGGTGTCAATCAGAAACCCAGTACCCTCAGATTAGGATGAATAGAAGAGGCTTCATCTAAAAATTGCCAGCAGGTATGGGGGAGCCACCGGGATAGAGCAGCAGTAAAGTTATTACTACCTCTTGACTTAAAGTGACAAGAGGAGGAGCATTACTAGAACCTAGGGCCACTGTCATACATTAGTTTGTCATTGGCCGAAACATTGCTAGGTCACACACAGCTGTTTATCGAAATAGAAACCTTTCCTTCCAGGAGAAAAGTGATAATATGCCAAATATGCCAAAATGTTCATGCAGTAAGCCCCAGTTTTGTAATAAGAGATAGTTTTTATTTACTTTTTATTTTGTCATCAGAAAAGCACGAATATTTCAGTCTATTTTCTTCATTCCAAAAGCACATGAAAATCCTTGTACCTTTCTAAAAATGCATACAAGTAATAAAAACTTTGACTAATAAAATGTTTCTTAATAGGAATGTGCTTGAAAATTGTAATCCCCTTTTTCAATACAGCACCAAATAGATATTCAAGTTCCTGGTTGATTTGTAAAGGAAAGCTTGTCCTTAAATTTTAGAACTATATAAATGTCTAATATTTCATGTGATTCCATTAATTGGCAGGTATTCAGTCATCAAACCTAATCACTACTGATGTTCCATCCAAGTCATTGATGGCTTCACCTTAAAAAATTGTTGAAACTATGGTATCACCCATTTTACTCACACTGTTTTAGGGAGCTGAAGGGCTTTAGGACTTCCAAAGTCTTCAGACTTATGCACTAGACATTAACAGGAATTATCTCTGACAGATGGGTCTTGGTAATTATGTTTTCTTTTAGTTTGGGGGTTTTTACAGGTTTTTAAAGCAATGAACACATAAGGCTTCTAAGTTTTCAGTCAAACTGATTTTAAAGCAGGTTATTTTCCTAAGTACGTGAAAAAACCCTGAAATCTGTTACCGATATTTCATTTTCTCTGTTGCCTCACTTCACTAATAATAAAATATGAGGTTTTCCCTATTGCAAGCTACACTTTAATTTTTAAAAAAATGTGGCAGTAAATGACATAAGTGTTATTCTTTTAGTTTATTTCAAACTTCTGTTTTCTTAAAATGACTTGCTATTGATGTCAGCTCTCTGTAACCCAATTTATTTTGTATTGTTACATTCCACGGTATGTACATAATGTGAATTCATTGCTTGGCACCCTGGATAACCAGTTTAATTTCATGTAGATAGCAGTAAAAAATGATACTGATTCTCATATCTTTTCTTTACACTTAGAAAGCAAATTCAGCTATTAAAATTAAGCGGAAAATTCTATTACAAATGCTATTAACTCAGGTTAAACTCAAAATAATCATAGTTGCAGAACATATAACAAGGAACCAGGAATTAACATGCAAATCCAAGAATGCTATTTATTGTCTGATTAGTGCTTCTCGTCTTGTCTCAATAGCACATTTATCCAGGAGATTCAATTCAAACAACATGTTTGCAAACTGCTAGTAAAATATCGACAGAAACTGTCTTAAACTTACTCTGACCCAATTTCGAGAGCCAAAGAAACAGCAGCCTGGAGTTACTCTGTCATGTCCAGCCACTGCTGTGGTTCAGTGAACACTTTATTTTCCCACTTGAACTTGAGCTCCTCTGAAAGATCACTCCTGCCTATCTTGCGGAGGTGACGAGCCAGAAGGCGAAGTTTATCGGCAGAATTTGGAAGTGATTTTTTCCAGAAGGAAAGCAGTTCGTGGATTTGCTCTGTGAGGTCATCAGGGCTCTTGAGTTTGATCAGCTGCATGGTGCTGCGGCGGAGTGGGAGGGACTCAGACAGACAAGTGGCGTTTTCTTCCGAGAGCTCCTCAGCCAGCCAGTAGAGCAGGTTCTCCCAAAGGGCTTCTGCATGGGAACATGGGCAGTACTCAGGGTTACGACCAAGGAGCCCTTCTTGGGGGCTACTCATCCCCCCGCTAGGTCTGTTCACAAGAAGCCTGAGTGCTCTCTGCTTTGATCTTGGAGCTGCACAAACATTTGAGGCTGACCTAGCAGGCAGCTGAAGCCCTGAATCCCTGTCATTTCTGATATCATCTCTTGATGGAATCATGCCCTGCACAGGATTATGATTGTCTTCAATTTTAATTCCCTTGATGGCCAAAGGCCATGTTAACATGGTTCTTGGGCCTCGCTACTTGTTATCCAATTAAGTGGGTGGGGGCAAAATTTGACATTTTGCAAAGCTCCCAGAAAATCCTGACGGTGGGGTCCCTAACCATATCTTGAGAAGCACTATGTTAAAGCATATTTTTAGTTTCAAAAATATTTCTCTTAATTATTACTAATCAGATGTATAAATTACTCCAGCAGCAAGGCGGTCCACACATACACCCACAGAGACACTCACCAAGATCCAGTGTCAAAGAGCAGTTCTGAAAGGACCTTCATTCCAACACCTACCTTTGCCTTTTCAACTATTTAGAACCACAGATGTCTCCACTGAATACATCCTGTATGTTCAGCATGCCTCCCCTTACCTGTGACTCCTGTTTACAAACTCAACTCATGATTCCATCTTTCTGCTTTGTTTGGTATTTTGTTCCCGTGTAATTCAAGCACATTGCCCTTAGGCAATCCTGTTTGCCCTGCTGTCTCCTTCCATATAGCAGTAATTGCCTGCATTGCAGCTACTGTCTGAGAACCGCAATCCCTGGTCTTCAGTGAGCATAGAATTCTATGTCTGTCACCTGTTACCAACTATTTCTTCCATCCACCTCCCTATTCATAGACATCCGCACCTGATTTTATACTATGAGTCAACGTATTACTTGTGAAATCTGCTAAGAAATTGGAACATATGCATGCTTGCTCTCCACTGTCACTTTCAAGCCAACATTTTGCTTTCATCCCAGAGCATGTCCATCTTGCTGTTCATTCTTCTACAGGTCAGGCCTTTCTTTCCCCATTCACATCTTCTGTCTCCTTGCCTCAGCAGGCGGCACCCTCAGCCACCTGATAATCAGTCACATCTCTGACCACATGGCTCCGTAATCTTATCAACTCCAGTGACCTGTGCTGTGACCCAATATTAGAAACTGACTGCCATGGCAAACGCTGATGTTTCTTCATCAGCCAGAGCTATTTGGCACTGCTCATGGCCTCAGCTTCTCAATGTTACTACCAACCATCCCTCCCTAAACTTCCATGATCTCTTTCATTTGCTTCTGCCCAATATGCTTCTGTTCTCATTGCTAGTACATGGAGTTATTGCTCTCCATCCTAATGCCCCAAGTCATTCAGTCATCTCTGCTGGGTTCTACATATCTCTCTGTCCATAATGCTCCTAAAGATCAGCCATGCACATCAATGATGGCTTTGCATCCTTCTTAAAATACATTGCCCTCTTTAATTATCATTGTTCTCAATTTGTCACTTGCCAACCTTGCACTATTCATGCTGCATTCAACTACTGGGCTGCCTGGGTTAAGAAACTATGTTGAATGTGATCAACAAAATGCTGTGCTGTTAACACCATTTAAGTCCTTAGCAGTTTACTCATCCAATAAGGAATCTTTTTCCTGAACTCAATTTGAAAATTTCCACAGCAATACTTGAAAATTTTCTAGCCTTCGCTAGCCCAGTCTCACTCTCATGCTGTTTCATTCAGCTAATGTCTATGTCTCTTCCCTACTTTACCTGAAGCCATTTGACCTGAGTTATCATAAACTTGTTTTCAATTCAAAACCACTTTTTATTTTACAAAATCTCACTTCTCTGTGCTTGTTTGATTTCATCCTCCACAGTGTTCCTCATTAATTGATTTCCCTCAATATCTATTCCTTAATCTCCTTTTACCATAGGTTCCCTCCATGCTTTTTACAAGCGCTCTATGTTCTCTACTTTTCTGGCTTCTGCTCCTGTTTCAAGTTAAAGGACTACTTCTCCCCTTCTCTTTACCATAATGTTGTTTATGCCTAATATGGTTCTTCACAATCATCTCACTCCTTAAACTGTTGTTGAGGGATTTTATGTACTCTTTTCAATTGAAACCTTTCTTTCTAGATCCTTCCTAACCACTACTTATAGCAATTGATTCTTAGTCTGCATCTTCTCTGGTTTCCACAAAATATTTTTTTCCTTCCCTTATGTTCCATGGCCTGTTCTGTTTCTCCTCTGCCCACTCTTGCCCCATAACCCTTCCCCCATTCTAGATCCGCTTCCTCCTAATACTCTGTATTACTGCTTCCTATCTCAGACTTCTTCTATTTCTGCCTCTACCCTCAATGAATTCATTAACCCTTACTGCCTTGGCCATCTCTTCTGTGTGAAGTATCCCAAATCCACTATTTTTTTCATTTTTTGCTTTGTTCTAAATCCTATAATATTCATCTCCAAATAAACTTCACCACAACATATACCACAGCCAACTAACACTCCATATATCTCAAATCAAAATCTGTTTCATTACATTTGATTGTCTTTCACTCTCTACCTTTCACTTTATTCACTTCCTTAACAAACACAACCACTCTACTGAGTTAGCTAAAACTTGTCCTATTATTCAGATTTCTGAAAGATAATTTATTATCACCAGTATCCAAGTCCTATTATTCCTAACTCTACACATATCCAATATTACCCCTCCTTTCTAACACTACTGACTCAATCATCTCCTACCTCACAAGCCTTTGGAGTATTTCAGGTGTGAAGATTCTAATGAGGGTCAATAATTTGCTTATAGATCCTTCCTATTGTCTAAACTTCCCAACTTGACACTTAAAGCCTACTTTAATCTCTCTAACCTCATCTACTGTCACCACCTGGCAGCTGCTGGGGAGTGTGGGAGTATGGGCATCAGTCACGTGTTATCAGGATGGGTAATGACTAGACATCTGGTCTACTGGAAGGGTCTTTCTACCTTTGAACACTCTGGTGGTTCCTTATGATTGCAATGAGCACACTCTTTATTAACATCAAATTTTTTCAAAAGTTAATATTGTTAAATTTGATGGGCTTTCATTTACTATTGTTTTAGGAAGGTTTTTTGTTTGTTTGTTTTTGGTTCTGGGTTTATGGTTTGTTTTCTCTTTTTCTACATCACCTGCTTGCCCTCTGAAATAAGTTATACTGCTTCTGAGAGGATGTCAAACACTAAGGTTTATTCCCACCTTCCTCACTTTTAACGTAATCCAGTAGTCTGCATTTTCTGTACAAATCCATAAAGGTGACCTATGAATGGGGCGCTGTGGCTGAGGTAGTAACCTGAAACAGTATTCAAACATTCACTGATATCTTTTAAAAACCAATAAATTATCAGTGCAGAAACTATTATCTCAAGATGAATGTGTCAAGGCGAAAATAGAATAAAAATTTCAAATTCTATTCTGAAACTTTTGTTATAAGTATTGTTTTATATAATTGATTTTCATAACCATGATTTAATAATAAATGTTTTCTTTGTGGTTTCATATGAATGAATATACCTCTATTTAAAATCTGTTGACTTCAAGTGGTATTTTAAAGTGACAATAATTTAAAATTTACAATTTAAGTGTCAACATTTCAGAAAAAGGTTTAGTTGTATACTAGCAAGCTAAGCAATTATGTTATCTGAGTAAAATAATATTAGTATCTTGTAGATTTTAACTGCATCCATATTTTAAAATGTTTTGGTTTATATGTACATGATTTCTGAAGAAAAACCACTGATTAGGCTGAGAGACCTAATGATTATTTAATTGCAAACTATTTTTTAACAAAAGATTCACATACATAAAGAAAAGAAAAGTACCAGCATAATGAGAACAAAACAAGTATTCCTTACCTAGGGGATCTGCAGAAATTCTTTTGGTACTCTGTGGACGGTTGATTAATTTTTTATGCTATTGGGGAAAGGGACACAGAATAAGGAGAAGAAATCATTAATTTGTGAGCAAGCTATAAACAAAACTCCATCTGAACCTTACCCTATTTTGATAAAAGTATTGAATTGCATATCTGGCAAAATCAGATAGTGTGTTTGTGCCTGAATGCTCAGCAATTGTTTTTCTGAGATAAGGCAAAATATATTTACCTAAATCTTTCAGCGAATTTACATTTAGGGATATACATTTAAATGTTATTATAGTGGTCACATTATTTGGAATAAAAATTTCCATCTGTTGAAGCCACGGAACATAGAACTAACGACCTCTGTGCAACACATTGGTATTTGGTAAAAGCCCTGTGGGTAGACCCCTTGCCTTAGCCCTCAGCATGGGGCCTGCTGATGGGTGCTCAGGTGATAGTTTTTGTGAATAAATGTGTGAATCAATGTGCATGCATGATGCTGGAAATAAGTCTCTGAGCAGATATTTTATCTTAAAACCAGTATTTTCTCAAATGTAAACATATTGTTTTTCTACAGTCAGCAGAACAGTTCTCACTTGATATGAGATCATGGAGCAGCACAGGAAAAAAAGTAAAAATGTCTGGATGTGAAAATGTTGTCAGCCTCTGGACAATTTATGTATCTCCCCAGTCTCAGTTCTGAATTGTGATTGTTAAATACATACACACACATTCACGCACACACACATCCCAAAAACCTGTACACAAATTTACATAGCGAATTTATTTATAATAACCCAAAATGAAGAACAACTAAAATTTTCTGCAATAGGTGACTGGTTAACCACACTAAGGCACATCGATCCACACCAGGGGTTACTCCCCAGTAAGCAAGAGAACAAGCCACTAGTACGTGCAACAACTTGCATGGACTCATAGTATTACGTGGACTGAAAAAGTCCTTTTTTAACAGGACATATAGCCTATGATTACGTTTCTATCACATTCTTGAAATTGAGATTTATTTAGAGAGATTAGGACAGTTTAGTGATTGTTAGGACTTAGGGATGGTGGAACCAAATGTAAAGGGTTAACACAAGGGGGGTCTTGGTAGTGATAGAATAGTTCTGTATGTTGAACACAACGGTTACGTGAGTCTACACCTGTGATAAAAAGGCACAGAACTATTAATACATGCATGTTTTATCAATTGATGTTAACATCCTTATTTTGACATTACACTGCAGTTATGTAAGATGTAACCACTGAGGAAAACTGAATGAAGAATACATTCTGACTTCTCTCAACTGTGTTTTGCAACTTCCTGTGAAACTATAATTAGTTCAAAATAATTTATTTAAAAAATCTGCATCAGGGCCTCTCTGGTGGCCTAGGGGTTAAATCTCAGCACTGTCACCGCTATGGCCTGAGTTCAAGACCTCGCCAGGGAGCTAACCCACATGGCGCAGCAGGCCTTTCCTGTCTTGCCCACTGCTCCCCTCAGCAGTGTATTTCAGTTGATCTACCTGTTCTGCTCCCCACTCTGTCTCTGGTAAATCCTCTTACCTCCCTCCCTCTCCCGTACCTCTGGTCTATACCCCATTTCTTCTATGCAAAAATAAATATAAGTAAAAATTTAAAAAATAAGCCTACATCACATCAATGATATAAGAATGATGGAAATGCTCTGCGCTAATGCATAGCACATGGGCTGGTAGATAACAAACACTCGATACAAGCTGACTGAACCTGAGTATTATATTTTGTAGGTATTCTTGTCATAGGCATTATATAAACAAGGATGTAAAATTTCCATTAAGAAGACTTAACAAGAAGAGATTAAGAACAACTTAAGTTCAAACATTAATCAGATTAATACAGTAACTGCAAAAAAAAAAAAGAATTTTCAAACATCAGCTTTGTGCTTCAACGGTTTCAAAAACTTGAGAAATATCAATCTGAATAGTGCAGCTGATTCTATCATTCCACCAAAGCATTGGCTGGGTTGAGCCTGGGTAAAGAGGTACCCATAATACAAACAATCCCACCACCCAGTCATTCTTTCTCAACAGATGTCTCATAGCACTGAGAGTGATTTTAGTGTGTTTTAATATATGTATTTTTTTCAAATACTTGAAAATTCAAACTTTCTTTTATCTGGACTACAACCTTAGAAGCAGTGAATTTTTACACTCCGTGACTCTTAGATTTGGCATTACGCTGATCTACGTAGCATCTTCATCAGAGACTCTCAGTGCCTCCATTCCTTCACCTTTCTTGCCCTTTCTTTTCCCTTCCTTTCTTTGTCTTTCTATGCATAGTTTCCTCTATGCACTACTTTCCCTGCACACTTTCTCCAAACTCTCACTGTTTCTCAGGGTCAGCTTCAGGTCAAATGGAGAAACCTCTGCTTGTCCTTTGTAGGGTCCCTCCCACAGACTCCCCCTGTTTGCATGTGGTTCCCTAGATGCTTCATCGGTGGGACTAGCTCAGATTCAGATTTTTCTCCACATTCTTCTTTTCCCTTCTTCACACCAGGAGTTAACATTCTGTTGCATCTTCTCAGGTTCTACTATTTGCTAAAGGAAGGTTTGTTACTCCTCTCAGGTAACCTGCTTTATGCTAATATTCTATGTTTTATTTTATAGACTATGATTTCCTAAATGCCACTTTCAATATATGTCACTCATCAGGAGAGTGTTGGGCAAATCTAAAACTGGCTGTGAAGTGCTCCGTAAACTATCTCAATACAAACCTACCTCGTAAAAGGAAGTGGTAGGGTTTATGTGGCAATTTTCCTTTACTATAAACCTCTCCAGGGCCCTGGTATAAAAGAATAAATAACTCAGGTGTGTACAATGGTGTCTTACTCATGCTGCTAAACAAAATGCAGGTCTCAGTGCCTTGAAAGTGGTTAAAAAAAAAGGCAAACATAGACAGGCACTTAACCTGAAAGTGTGTCTTATACTTTACAGACCACTATTATTAAGAGTCCTTTGATTACTTACTATTCTGTCTCTGCTAAATATAGCCCTGTTATTGAACTCTTAAAATTTAGCAAGCCACTCTTAGTTGAGTTTATACATGTGCTTCTGTGACCTTTTGTGTATAACTCCCCATAGTGGATTTGGCCACATCCATTCCATTACCCAAAGTTACTTTACACAGAATCTCCAAGTTTCCCTTGGTTGAGTCCTTTCTCTAGTCCAAGAAGCAGCCATGATCAGGGTCAACACTCCTGTTAGAGTGTAATGTCTTTGAGGGTCAATAAGGTATCTTGTTCCTGTGTGAGTTCATTCTTTATAATGCTTGATGGTAGTGAACATATAGAGTCGATATCATTTTAAGTTATATGATGACATCTTCTCTCGACTTGAATGATCTCCTACTTCAGATCTTACCAAAGTTTCAAGGTACCAGTTAAATTTCATCTTTTTTTTTGTCAACTAGTCTGGTTCATAATTTCTTATTTGGGAATTTATGCACTGCCACTCAATTTATCTTTTAACTTAATATCACCTTTTCTTATAATGAATGCTATTCAGGTATGCCTCTTTCCCCTCCCCAATTAGGCTTTCAATACTCTAGTATATCTTTTCCCTTTTCTCAAGCAAATGAATACTTTTATTCATATGATAAATTTTTTCCTCATAGTAGGTTTTGATCTCAAATATTTGTCAATTCTGCTACACAAATGAACCTAGAAACAGATGATTATTGAATGACAAAAATACCTACTCCCTTTGCAGTCCCTCTATAAATACTTGCTAGTCATGAGGACCCTGTGTGACTAGTGATGAAGATTCTTATCACCATGAACTTCAGGCCTGCATTTTCAGGGATGCTCAGTAATGTTTCTGTATCCCTGAAGATTTCTTTCATCATGCCCTACAGAAAAGCCTACAGATCTTTACAAGCCCTCTACCTCATCCCTGCTTACCACTCTCTCAGCAAAGGATGTTATCTTTCATTCACCAAGAGATAAAGCAATAGTTCTCAAACCTTTCTGTCCTTGAAGATGAATCTTGAGTAAAAGGCAAAAAAAAAGTAAGCTTGCACTTTCATTCATTGGTCTCAGATAAGACCATGCTTAGAACCAGCAAACCAAATGATTCTGTTACTGAAGCCTGGTGGTTGCTCTTAGAAAATACCATCAAGTAGGACCTACATCAGTTATCAATTTGCACTCAAGTGTAGCCCAATGAGAGTGAAAGAATGAATTATCTTCATCCAAAAAGTGGTAGCTTCTAATACTACTATACTAATATTACTAATACGACCAAAGTGAAATTTTGACTGCTCCCTACTTACCAAATCCTGTAGGAAAACAGTAATAAAAGTACTCTGCAATTCATCAGTTACCTGACAGCTCTTGCGCAGATGATCTAACTCTGGTACCCATTCCATGTGCAGAAACTCAGTCTTCTGGCAAAGTCCTCCCCAAGTGTCTCTGGCATTCCATGGACTTTCCTCTCTTGGTATCCACACTGTTTCACCAGGTACCCCACAGTACTCAGCCAGGTCATGCAGCACCCATGCTCCCCTGTAAGCACAGCAGTTTCCTGCCCCGCGTCTCTCAGTCGTGTGTGCGACCACAGTGAAATCTGCCCATCTTGTACCATCACTTCCAAGATACCACACAAGCACAGTTGACTGACATCAGTGGTTACCACAGCTTTGTTCTGCTGCTGCCCCCAGCTCTGCTCTGCTACATCCTGCAGCAGTGACACTGTTCTGACCTGCCCCATATGGGGCGCCAGGTCTCCTATACATTTCTCCCAAGCAAAGTAACTCTCCATAGGGGCTCCCCTATGTCCAAAAGCTATGTTGTAAAATGTCATAGAATGAAGTGGCTCCCTACCCCTCATGTTACCTGACATTAGAGTAATATTGACCGTCTCCTGATGTGTTACAGAGTGCAATCAAATAGGATTTCTGCTGTTAGATTAAAACCATTCTATTTCAGACACACCATGCATCCAAGAGGTTGAACTGAGAAATAGATTTCACTAATAACTATAGCACTTTATATGAAATAACGGATAGGCAGACTCTACACTTTATAATTAGATTAATAGGTTATATTTAATATATATTTATATATTTAACATATATACATGAGGGTGTGCACTCATGCTCACACACCCTGACACCCCACAAATACAATTCTGTCAAGTCATAGACTTCGTTATTTCAGACCTAGCATTGAACCTGGCAATTGCTTATTTTAGGAGCTGCCTCAGCTGCCACACCAAATCTTCTGGGCTGGTAGACCCTCAGCACTCTTTGATCAGCTATGTCTAAAGCTCTCAGAATTGAGCCTGCTTCTGAATTATTTATAAAATTGTTTTTTTTCTTAGTTATCTCACCTGCTTTTCACGAATATGCTATGAGGAAGGTGGGGAGCATTTTCTGTTTTCAGCTCTGATGAGTGAGATACCCAAGATCAAGGGTGGGTAAATCTCATGGCTGACACCATAGGGTAAGTGAGGAAACATGGGGATGCCTCTGTGATGAACTCCAGGGATTGTGATTAATTCTAAAGCTGATGCTTTTCTTAAAACCACGTTGCTTGGGCCAGTGAGCTTTCAGGTAAAACTGAGTTTAGATCCTGCTCTGTCAATTTGGTTCCTGAATCAATTCACACCTTGTTTTTCTAAACTTTTATAATAATTTATAATAATAATTATACAATAATAATGATTATGGCATCTACTACTAGGATTCTTGTGAGCTTTAAATGAAATAAAATGGAATAACAGACTATTTCCTTGCACACATTCAAGGAAAGTCACTTAGTTTTATCATCACACAAGTCTTGACAGTACTAGCATCTCATTTTGCAAGCAGAGAGGCTTTTTCTACACATATCAAATTCTAATACACAGATGTTTGTCCAGAGATCATTTGTGGCTAAGGCTAATCCTGTAAGTAGAGCTTTCCATATAGCAATATCTGGTCTGAGTGTTACTGTGACTTAATAGCACAGGGGACTGTACCTTTCTTTCAAATCTCACAGCTGACCTGGGTTCAGCCACTGTTGACCATTTCATCTCTGACAGTGCCCAGAAAGATGAGTGCTTCCATCTGGGGCAGAACTCACACTAATTATTATGTTCTTTCAGGGAGCTTAGTATGGTGCTGGAGTTTACTAAGTCAATCTCACTCCAGGAACATGCGCATGAAAATAAGAATAAAAAAAAACAGTAGAAACAGCTGTCACTATGAACTGACTTTGGGGATGATTTGTTTGGTAATATGTTGTCATTATGCACCCCCACCTTCCAGTCTAAAAGAATGAGTATGAGTCAAATTAGGGACTTCAGCATAGATGACAGAGTGAAATTCCTACAGGACTCACAGCTATAATCCATAAAACCAAATATGAAGCTTTCAAAAAGGAGAACATCAGAAAAAATAGGTTCCACTATGCCACACATATTTAAGTGGAAACAGTGACATAAAATGCTATCTTAGAACCCTAGTCATATCCTATTTTAAGATATGCTTGGACACCCACAAAATATTATTTGGAAGATACAGAAATAAGTACTAGAGTTTTCCGCTTTAATTGACACCTGCCTGCTAGTCCTGGGGTCTCTACTGAAGAACCAGTCTTTGTAGAAAGTGAAATGCTCAGGACTGTAAGACACAGAGCACCCCCTCATGGGTGTGTCACACGGCATTACAGCTCACATCAGTGTAATACAACTAGAGCAGAAACCCCATGTGCCATTATGCTTTACCATTTACCCTAATAAGCAATTCTCATTTTCCTAGGTAATTGTTATAGTTTCTTGTGTCAACATCTCCTCCATCCAACCCTCACCCTCATGTTCCCACCACCCCCACAAATTTATTATTGATTTTTTTCTGGAAAGAAGGTCATTTATTTTGAAGTTAGAAAAAAACATAGAAGTGAAAGTGATGAATAACAAAAGATCTAGGAAGTGTGTGTATAATTAGTATTCTTCTGGTTATCTTTAGCACAGATTTTACCAGATGCCTTTAGGATCCATAATTATGTAAGCATTTTCACTGCTTACTCTGTATTTATTTTGCATACAGGGCTCCTCAACTAAAAACTGCTTGGCATTTGCTTAATTGAGTCTATTTGTTGCATCATAACTGTAAATTGTTTATTATCAATCTTTTTAATATGTGATTCCTATAGAATTTGTAGTGGTTATTACATTGTTGACAAGTTAGAGAGAATGTTGGTTGAAGAAATAATCTGGTACAATATAGAGCTAGGATAAAAAAATCTTTGTGCCATAGCTGTAATCTAACACAGCTAAAAATAAAATAAGAGTGTATGTGAGTGTTGAATGAGGACATACTGTTGTGAAGAATTGGGCAAGACTTTCTGTTTCCCATCAGGGATGTAAGAATATGGAAGTTGTCCCTCTGTTCTAACAACGAGTGAAATGCTGAATAAACTGAAAAATCAAAACTCATTTTAAATTCTCCAGAAAAATGAGGTCAGAGGGAGAATATCTGACACCCAAAGTTGAAGCAAATGACAGGTGAAAGCAGAGAATAGTAACTTACAAATCCATGGACATAGACCTCCATGGGAAATAGGATCAGGGCAAGAAAATCTAAATTATAATCGACACATTACTGGAGGCTCAGTATGAACAAGTGAGAGAGTCAAACTCCTGGAGGTCCCAGATATTAAAGGGCTCCCATGCATTTGTAGATTTACCTCCAGGAATTCAACAGTGTTCTCATGGTGACTGTCTGTGAAAACCCCCTTTGTGCTTAGGGCAGGGAGAAGAGGAAAGGAACCATTGTAGCATATGCCAGAACAATCTTTTCTAAACAAGACCTGCTCTCAGAAGAAACTATTTTAGCAGAGTGTAACCTGTCAGGGCTTTAACTATACCTAACTGACCTGGGAGAGGGAAATGCCCAACTCCAATGCCTTCTAGCCAACTGTCTCAGAGAATGGAGGAGCTGAGAAGCACATGTGAAGTTCAAGTTCAGAGTCCACTAAAGTATGAGGTTATATTATATAACTATAGAATGCTTTCCCTGCCCCACACCTCTAAAAAAGCCAATTTACACCTTTTCTTTTTACTAGTATTTCATATTCATTTATCAAGAAAAATTACAAGACATACTAATAGGGGAAAACCCACAAGCATCAGAACTAGACTCAGATATGACAGAGATGTTGGAATGACCAGTTAAGGAATTTTTAAAAACTGATTCATATGCTAAGGAGTCTACTAGACAAGTATACAGAATATAATAACAGCTGAACAACAATTCTGGGAAATTTTAAGGACTAAAAAGAACTTCTAGAGATCAAATTGTTAACAGAGTAAAGAATGTTTTTAATAGCTCATTAGTTGATGGACAAGGTTGAGGGCAAAAAAATTTCTAAGTTGAGGCTATCTCAACAGAAATAAGACAAAGAAAAAAACAAATCAGACAAAGAAAAAAACAAATCAGAATAGAATAGCCAAGAAGAAATATTTTGAAACAACAATGCCTGAGAATTTCCCCAAACTTAGTATCAGGCACCAAACCACAGATCTAGAAAGCTCAGAGAATACGAAGCAAAATAAATACCAAAAACTGGGCTGGAAATGTGACTTTATTATTTCATTCCAGACCCATAACAATATTTTGAAGTACTGTCATCCCCATTTCTTAATGCAACTTCTCCAAGGTAACGAACAATTAATCTTTAAATCTGAGTCTATATTAAGTCCTAACCTAATAAATTATTTTGCCTCTGCATGATATCATGATACCAATACCAGTAATTATTCTGACACCTTAGAGTATATTATGTAACTACGGATCAGACTAGCATATTGATAACCTTATGAGTAGTTGTTTCCATGCCTGCTTTAAAAATGACAAAAACTGAGGTTTAGAGAGGTAAAACAATTTGGCCAAAAACTAACACTCTAAGTGATGGTCATAATATTTAACCTAACATTGTAAGAATACAGATCCTTTATCCATAGTCTGTAAGTGAAAAGTTGTTTGTAAAGTGAAGGTTTTAATGTAAGACTTTACTCAGTCATTTCAGGGCTTCTTGCATCATGCTTACCTTTACATGTAAACTTTATTGCTCTGACCAACGAGCCAGTATTGGATGGAGGGAAAAAGCTCAACAGCTAAACACACTACTTATTCACCTTGTGATCATAAAGCTATTCCTTTGGGCCCTCCTCTTTACAGTATGGTGATGGCACTTGCTTCAGAGTACCATCAAAGAAAGCAAGGAGTCATAACATGTAGAAGAGGGTATTATATTAATAGTGCTTAAGGTACTAGTGGTTATTATTTATTTTTTCTTTAAATTTGTTTTACCTACACAAACATTTTTTAAAAAATAAAATCATAGCACTATTTACAATAGCTAAGATATGGAAACAACCAAATGCCCAAAAATTGATGAATGGATCAAGAAGATGTGGTACATGTACACAATGGAATGCTATTCAGCAATTAAAAATGATAAACACATGCAATTTGCAGCAACATGTATAGAGCTAGAATGGATCATGCTCAGCAAAATAAGCCAGTAGGAAAAAGAAAAATATCAAATGGTTTCACTTATAGCAGGAATATAAGAGAGCCAAATAAGAGATCAAGAGAAGAAAACAAACAACACAAAAACAAAAACAAAAACTAGCAGGCAACCATAAATGAGAGCTATTCAGTGAGGGCGGGGGAGGATAAGGGTTCAAAACGGGGAGAAAAGAGCACAAGGAACTGTGGGGATGGTTCACAGGGAAATTGCTGGTGGGAAACCTACGGGGAATACACAATAATATAAAGGATATAAAAAAAAGTAAATAAACTCATATTTTAAACATGAGTAGAAAACAGTTTCACTGGCATAAATATGCAGAAACCTTAAAAATAAATACAAATAAAACAAAAACAAACTGCCTGCTGCTGTTGCCATCAAGGACTCAGACCTCTGTGCTGTGTTCTGCTTTGTTAATGGAGGATTTTTGCAAGTGTTAGATGTGTAAACATGCTAAGGTAGACAGATCTACCCAGAGGATAAGGGAACGATTTAAGTAGCAAATAACCGAATCTCTTTTATTTAAAGCTGGAGTGTTATTGTTCTAAAAAAAAAAAAAAATCTTGCAATACCAAAGTTTGGGGAAAAAACAATTGAGTATCTCCTTTTACATCCTGGGAATGATATCTTACTGAAAATATGCATGGAAGTCTTTTTTGTTCTTTAAAAACCATAGAGAATACTTTGAAGTCATCTAAGTGATAAGGTATGAACAAAAAGCAAGGAACATGTACACCTAAGCCAGAGGAAGTTGGAGTCCTCACTGAGTTCCAAGGTTGGATGTCATTTCTACTCTGAATATAAGGAACTATGATTTGAAGTCACTACATGAATATAACAGGAATGTCCTGGGCTCTTTAGAAGTAAATATGTGATGATACATTTGAACTCAAGATGACAGAGAAAGTCCATTTCTGCCTCTGGAGCTGAAAAATTCCAGATAACAAATGAAACCACCATCTAAGACTATGCCAGCTCTAGTATAATATTTATTTTCAGCAAAAGTTACAACCTCTCTGGCTCTTTGAAAGATCTAGTTTTGCCAAACATCCTGACGGGCAAAGGATATGCAAAGTAATATGACATAGTGCTGAGAGTGACTAGCATAAAGCAAGCAAGGATCTGGCTTGCTCAAGGAGCAGGAGGAAATAGTACAGCTAAAAAAAAAAAAAAAAAAAAGAATGACTTTGAAGATGGAGTCCTGTACAGCTCTGTGATGTCTTGCAAGTTGGGGCAAGTCATCTACACTCCCTTTCTAACCAGTGGAACAGAGATAAAATTTGCTACCTCTGCAGTATGCTTCAAAGTTAGCCTGAGATGATGTCTGTAAAGGACATGACCTATTCTGAGAATGCAACAAATGGTGGCAGAGACACAAAGTTCAAATGCAATGTATGGACATTTTCTGGTCCCTATTTTTTAACAAATGAGGCACAAAAAGAAAAAAAAATGAGTAAAGGAATATCAGCATGGACAAGAGGGCAGATGTTATAAATTAAAAACTGCTAATTTTATTGGGTGTAGCAAGGGGATTGTGGTTATTTTGTCTTTTTAAAGTCTGTACCTATTAGGAAAACATACAGAATTATTTACAAGTAAAGTAAAATAATATCTGTTGCATGCTTTAAAATATTCAAGCAAAATAAATAAATAACAACAACAAAACCCTCAGCGTAGTAGATGAATAACAGAATATAATGGGTATTGGGTCCATATACAATAGATTCCATTGTATTTTTCTCCCTGTTTATGTGCCTTTGAAAATTTTCACATACACACATGCACACCACTATTGAAATAAATTAATTAAAAGCAACACGCATCAGTCAATAAATATCCTGTTGTTTCCATCCTCAATGCTATTATAATTGCATAGTCAGTGTAGAACTTCCTGTGGGCTTGGGCAAAAATGCTTGGCCCATACAATCAAAGGAAATGTTTCCACATAGCAAGTTCTGAAGGCCAACATAAAGCTATAGAGAAGTAAATCTTCTGTGGAAAAAAAGTAAGACTGAGTTAAGAGTTGACCCAGAGTAGTCTCATTTAGAGACAGATCTAGAAGTCAAGTGTTTTTTGAAAGCAAATCAAGCTGCTCCCAGCCCTGGAAACAATGCAGATCCCTATCTTTAGCTCAGATCATTCTTGGCTTTAAACCATGCACATCTTAATTCAGTCGATCTTATGTTTTATTTCTTCATTAATTTTTAAATTGTGTCTTAGAAAATGGCTTTTTAAGGCTTCAACTTGATTATGGCTTGCCAAGAAGATGGGATTAAATGTTTCTCAACCTTTAAAGAAATCAGTCACAAAGGGAGAAATCTATAGGTCCCTGATAACCAGGTAGGCCAATGCAAGAAACCCCAACTGATGTAAGGAGCTGGGAAAGACACAGATGGGAAGGTTAGGGGACTGCTGCAGATGTAAGCGAGCAGTGGTCTGGAGAACTCAGGAAGTAGATATGGAAGCAGTAAAGAAAGTTTATCCCAAAAAGCCTGGGATAGGTAAATCAGATTTCTTAATTAAAGTAACCTACCTTCTTTATCAAAGGAAAAGAGCAGTTGAAGTGAGATTAACATAATGTACTTAAAGCAATTTAAACATGCCTGGAACTTGTCAAACACTCCCTGGCTGGTAACTATTATTAATATGCTTAAACCTTTGCTCACTCTTCCAAGCAGTTCTGGCAAAAGCCGATGCCTTTGATCCATAAATGCACCTACATGGGAGATGCTCTTTATTTTACTTTTTTAAAGATTTATTTATTTATGTATACAAGCTGGGGTGTAGGGCAGAGGTGTGGGGGAGGGGGGTGAGAGTGGGGAGCAGAACAGGCATATCTACTGAAGTATACTGCCGAGGGGAGCAGCGGGCAAGGCAAGGAGAGGTCTGCTGTGCCATGTGGGAAGCTCCCTGGTCTGGGATGGAACTCATGCTGCAGTGGCTGCAGATAGCTTCATAGTGCTGAGACTTAACCTGTTGTACCATGCGGGAAGGCCCTGCTCTTTATTTTAAAAGCAGCTTGACAATTAAAGATACACAGTGCTGACAGAACTTGTGTAAACCTCAACTTCCTGTCTTTATTGCTCTTTATATCAAATCCCAAGTTTTTGTCAATCCTGAAGGCCTAGCAAGATGAAAATAAACTCTGAGCATAATTCTTAGTAGAATATTCTAGAAGATTTTTATGTCATTTTGTTTGTTTTGTTTTGTTATTGACTTGTAAACAGGACTAGTCTTTCCAAAGTGGTAAGAATATTGTCCGGATTGGCCTGGATGGCCACAAACACCTTCCTCTAAGTGTGTGAAATCCCCATGCAAGTCCTTCCTTTGAAGGCAGGAAGGCCTCTTGCTACAGGTAACTGTTAACTGGGAAATGCAGAGGTTTTGGTCAGCTTTTAAGGATTGCTTTTTTCAGTTTCTCCAGGATGCATTCATGCGGTCATCAAGTAGTTCAAAACATTATTGAATGCATGTTAAGAAATGTGGGTTACAGGGCCTCCCCGGTGGCGCAGTGGTTAAGCGCTGCACTGTGGAGCTGTCGGCAGTGGCGACGCGAGTTCGAAGCCCAGCCAGGGAGAATCTCACATGGCACAGCAGACCTCTCCTGCCTCGCCCGCTGCTCCCCTCAGCAGTGTATTTCTGATCTGCCTGTTCTGCTCCCCGCTCTGGCTCTGGTGGGCCCTCTCGCCACCCCACGCCTCTGGCCTGTACCCCAGCTTGTATGTATAAATAAATTAAAAAAAAAAAAGAAAAGAAATGTGGGTTACAAAATTGAAACAGCTGTGCTCCCAGTCCTGCTGAATCAGACAGAGACAGCATATTGGCAAGAGCTTCACCATGGGAATCAAACAGGTTCAAGCAGTAGCTTTGTAGTTGTCTGTTTCACCTTGGAAAAACGTCTCTGTGTCTCAGTCGTTCATACACCTACGTTTTCAGTAAATGAGTTAACATGTGTATATATTTTATCAAAGGAATCATAATGACTATTACTTCTTATCATCATTACCATTATTATTGTATAAGCAAAAATTTAACAAACCATACCTTAGCATAATATCATAGTGCTTTGGTTACAGATTCAGGGTGGTGCCTAATTTTGCCAGGGTCATGAAAGCTTCTTCTAAAGAGATAATAACAGAGCTGAGTGTGGGGTCAACACGTCACAAAGGGCAACTGTGGGAAGACCTTCTGTGTCAGTGAAGACCATAATGAGTAAAAGAAGTGTGGCCTTAAATGGAAATGCGCAAAAGATGTTAGTTAGGTGACCATGATGTGATGGGGTCATGAAAGTAAGTTGTGGGGTGTGAATGGGTTTATGTGCCAGGGGAAGAGGTTTATACCTTGATCAATGGACACCCAGTGCCAACTGAAAGGTTTTAGAAGAGGGATAAATCACATCTGTTTTTATGAAAAAGTACCTTGTCTGTGTGACAGAGAGCAAGAAAGGGGACTGTTGACAGGCCTTCAAGAGTAAAGTTACAACCATCTATGAAACAGGGCCATAATAGAAGGAGCAGAGATGAAATGCAAGTTGAAACACATTTGCAGTCATTTCAGCACAAGACTACGTGCTATCAGAGGATAATAGCTCCAACCAGCTTCCTAAAAACTGCCTGGAAGCCCCCTCTCCACAACTTCCTCTATCTCCCAATGTGCTCTTGACTCTCGCCCTCACCCACACTCATAGTATCAGCAAGCCTAGCTGATCCCACATTCTCTTTCTCTCTTCTCTTTATTCCTTCCTCACTGCCATGGCTTATATCAGGTCCTCCTCTCTACCCCAGGGACTAATTCATCAGCCCTTGATTTTACGGTTGCTAAGTTCTTCTCTTTCTAATTTATCTTTATAGATGATCAAAATCAGTAGCTAACAAAATTTGATCATGACATTCTTGGTTAAAATTTTTGAATGATTTTTTATTCCTTACAGGAAAAAATATGATTAATTATAAGCCAACTTGATACCTAGTTGTACTCAATTTGACCAACTCCATTCCAAAGAATGTGGCTGAATTTTTTTTTATTTATATAATAAGGGTCTATGGTTTAAATCTCTCTACCTTACACGTGAGTTCTATATCATGAAATCAGTCACAATCTTTTAACAAATTTAGACCGAGAAAGCCCTGCCTATAACAATTTCACAGAGTCATTTGGTTGACCTAAACACAGCATTCAAAGTTCTCCAGACTCGTTCGCCAACTTACTTCCAATAAGATTTTTCCAAATCTTTCACTCAAGCTATACAGTTATGCTCATTGCCTTTTCTTGAAACGTATCTCGTGCTTTGCTTCTTCAAAGTTTCAATTCATGTCATCCCTCTAATATGGGCCCCACTGCCTCTTTGCCTCTCCTCCCCCAAACCTAGACATTTTCTGTATTCATCTGATTCTGTGACATTTCCCTCAGTCACCTCAACCCATTTCTCTGAAATGTCCTAACACTTACTTACCGTCTTGATACTCACAGTTAATCATCAGTTCCTGTATTGTTTCAGTATGTGCCTATGAATGTAGTGCTAATTTCAATTGTTACTTATCTCTTGCATTATTTTATGAATTGTACAGTGTTTATGCTTTATTTCCTGAACTGGACTGTGGTTTCCTTGAAAGCTAGAACTTTGACCTCTATTACTATTTTCTTTAGTCCTTTCATAATATTTCATATAATTAGACACTTAATTAGAATTTGTTAATTGATATGTTGACTGATAAATCTATAGGGAATAACATTGGAGTTCATGATCTAGATTGTTTGAATAATGAATATCATTTTTTACTTATTAAATATAAAAATGTTAAGAGAAAAAATGCAAACTAATTGGTTACATTTTTTTATTAGATTTTCTCAAGCAGGCAAAAATATATGTTCTTCCTTCGTAATAGAATTCTTGAAAGCCATATGACACTATAAGGCACTATAAGGCACTATTTTTGTATTAGTTATATTATCCTCTGAGTAGAGAAACCTTCCCTTTTGTGGTCAGAGGGTAAAAGAGGAAAATGAAAGAGGAGGGGTGAGTAGGGACAGAGAAGGAGGAAGAGGTGGTGAGCAGGAAAGAGGAAGAGATTAGGGAAAGGGGGAGGAGAGGGTAAATGAAAGCAAAAGAGAGTGGAGGAGACAAGAGGAAGGAGAAGAGGAAGAGGGGGAAAGAAGGGAAAGAATTATCTTCTGAGTAAATTGATGGGCAAAGCACTTTCCAGAAAGAATACAGGATCCTGTTTCTGGCTAAACCACTTTTGCTCATTTTCTCCCTTTAGCTTCTCACGTACAATATAAAGTCAATATTTCATTGGTGTGGTCAAAACTGTCTTTTAAGATAAAAGGCAGGGAGGTAGGTCATGCCAAGAAGGAGTCAATGAGAGCCAGAATTAAAACATTGCAGAGTGAGAAGGCTTCTAACATTTTTTTCTAGATTTAAAATCAAATGGACATGTTAACTCTATATACCAAACTTTTAGTGACATTCCCCTAGAGTTGGCAGAGGGTGAGGACTAAAGCAACATTAACATTTTTTCACTTAACACTAATGTAGAAAGCATGAAATTAACATACAGACAATTTTAAGTTGGTATTAAATTCACTATTCATATCTTCACACACACACATAACCCTGATTTAAAGAATTTTTCTAAAAGCATGTTTTGTAATCTGTTTTCTTAATAGTTAGCAATGGGATAATAAGTTCTAATTTATTCTCGAACTTTAATTTTATAAATTATTACTAAAAATACAATTAGTTTATTATGTAATTATATAAAGTATTACTATTACAACTAAAAGTATAACTATTAAAACTAAAAGAACTGAGTTAAAGTGCCTATGAATGGTGAATATTTTCAGTAACTTGGAATCTCATCGATCTAGTCTTGATTGCTCATAAAGTTAGGGGAAAACAATCTCATAGAAAGCAGTGTCATCCCTGGAAGGGGAGGGAGATGGTAGTGAAAGTCCAAAGTGGTAATTCTGAAGAACAGAATGTTACACTGGCCTCTCTGCGTGCACCCTCCCTTTGACACAGCACGCTGTTTCATGTGGCGAGAAACTGAGTGTTGAAGCAGTATCATTATTTACTAGAAATCACATGTCATGAGGTTTTTTTTTTTTAATTGAGGAAGTTCAGACTAAGCAAAATTTGGGTCTCCGGATAGCTTACGTAAATTCATAGGGTAGGTATGACTGGGAAACAGCAACCTTAAACAGACCCCTGCAGAAGCGGCCAGCAGTACCCAGTCCTCCTCTCCTTCAAAGCAAAGCCTCCCACACACAGGAAGAGGAGAAGGCAGTCACAACCAGCAGGTGCAAATGGCACAATCACCTATGCGACTGATTTCAGAAACACACACACACACACACTCACGCCAAAAGAAAGGAGAGAAGGAAAGAAAGGAAAGATTTTCTTCTGAGTAAACTGATGGGCAAAGCACTTTCCAAAAATAATTCAGGATCCTGTTTCTGACTAAACTACATTGCTCATTTTCTCCCTTCAGCATCTCACCTACAATATAAAGTTACCTAAAAAGTCTTTGAGAGTTTTGAAACTTGCCTCGCTTCTGTCAAAGTACAAATAAACATAATGTGAACTGAATTTACTTGAAAATGTTGTGAAAGGGACTTTGAAAGCACAACATAGAAAAGGATTTAGAGATAAATCATTGTTCTTTGGGGCCTTATATTTTCACCTACATTGATGACAGGACCCTCTTCAGAAGATCATATTGAATCGTGAAGCTCCCCCAGGGCTCCCTCCGTCCTCAAACCTCATCACCTTTCTCTGCCTCTCTGGTGTGTCTTTCCCCTCATGGTCTTCCTTGGAGGCCGTGACTGGATGTCTGTGCCCACAGCAGGCTGGGGACTTGCTGTTTACCTCACTGCGGTGTCCCCTGGTCACGAGACAGACAGGCTTCCTGTTACTGTTGCTCCGGAAGGCACCTCCTGGTGAAGGCTTCGCTACACATCCCTACTCTCAGACTAACCGCCAGTTCTGCCAGTGCTCTGATGCTAATTTATGTTCCTTCTTGACATTTCTCACTTTCCTCTTCAGGATTTCAGTGTTTAAAATGCAAGCTCTCTTTATGAATTCCTTCATTCAATAAATGTTTATTGAGCACCTAACATATGCCAAGCACTATTCTAGGTCCAAGTGGTTGAGCAGCAAACAAAACAGAGAACAGTCTGTGCTCTCAAGAGGTTTATATCCTAATTGTGAAGTGGAGGCATTCCTGCAGTAAACATAATGAAGGAGGAAATGCATGTTTGAAAGGTAGCAATGGTTTAGAGAAAAGAAAAAAATCAGGGCAAGATAAGGAGGATAGTGTGAGGATAGTACCAGTGGAATCAGGATGTGTGTGGCATCAGGAGTGGATTGAAGCGAGCAATACAGTTTAGGTGAAACTCAGAGAGAAGGTGACATTGCACACAGGAAGGAAGTAATGATGTTTGCCATGGAGGAACATCATGGATGGAAGAGCATTCCAGGCAGGGAGACATACTAACACAAAGCCCTAAAGTAGAAGTATGTGTGTGTGTGTGTGTGTGTGTGTGTGTGTGTGTGTGTGTGTGTGTGTGTGTGTGGTGGGGCAGAGGCGGGGGCAGGGGGCAAGTTCCAAGAATAGCAAGAATGTCATTGCTGCCTAAATTCAGGAACTGAAGAAAAGCGTCTAGGAGTAAGATCATAGAGTTAAAGATGGCCGGTGGACATAGTCTTTTACTCTGAGTGAAATAGGAAGCCTTTGCAGGATCTGGAACAAAGGCAGGAGATGATCTGAGTGATGGTTTAAAGCCTCACTCTGGCCTCTGAACTGTGAACAGTCTTTGAAAAGGCAATGAAAGAATGAGGCCATACAGACAGGAATGCCACTGTTTATCTGGCCCCTAGGATGCCTGAAGAGCTTAGTCAAGGAATAAACATGTGAAAGAACGGAATATGGACACTGGCGGATAAGATTCACAGAGATCTGCAGAAGCATGAAGTCATGAGTATATGTTTTCACAGCTTTGGCAGTCATACACAGTGCATTAAAGATACGCCACTCAATCATGTGTGTGGTCATATAAATAAATATAAATATTTGTTGCTTCTCTTCTGTGTGGAAAACACTTTTAATTTTGACAAATGCCTTTATCTAAGTTATGCTACAAGTATAAAGTTATGCATAGTATAGTATCCATTAATGGAAAGCTCAAAAAAAAGCATACTTCCATTTCCTAAAAAATAGCACATTAATGCCACCTTGACTAGGTGGGTTTGTTAAAAATTGTGAAATTTATGGAAGAAGACCGTTCTCGAAAATGGAAATGTCATGGTTTCAATTCCCAATTAGGTTTGTTACTTTTAAAAATAGGGGAAAGTTTCCACGGCCACAGATTATTTCTCATCCCCTACAGACTTACTTGTAGAGAGTTTGTGCAAGCATAAGAAAAGGCTTACGAGTGAATCTAGACCACTCTATCCAAACCCATCTGGGAGAAAAAGGAAAGGCAGATGGCATATTGACAGTAGATCCATACAAGAAAGGCCGTACACGTTGGAAATGTACTGTTTTAAACATGCAAATATAGTTTCATATTATCAACTTCAAGGCTGGGCAATTTTAAGGTTTGAAGAAAATGTCTCATTCATCTAATCATTCCAAATAATTATCAAGACCGGCACTGGCAATGCAAATTGAGTAGAACAATGGATGTACGTGCTCTAATTGCATGTACAAAATCAATCTTAAGGAGAGAAAATTTGCTCTTGGAAAAGAGAAAAAATAACCTTACATTTCTTATGTATAAAATAAGATATATAAACAGCTTAGAAGTAGATAGTCTCTCTGTGATAAGAACATTTCAGTGGAATGGGCGATGAGGGAAAAAAGACGTCTAAAAAGATTCCAAAAGCAAAAACAAAGCAGGGAAACACTTGTCTATTGGGAAACAAGTGATTATAATAAAATATGGTAATGACAGTGATCAGGAAGCAATGGGATGTTGCGGAAAAACACACCAGGAACATGGAACTTGGTTTGGAAAGGCGGTCAGGGACGGGTCCTGAGCAGGTCTCAGCAGAGCTGCTGGGAAGTCTGCTGAGGCAAGCAGGTGGGGGGTGCTGTGCTTGGATCAGGCAGAGGAAGACCTTAATGCAAAAGACCTGGATGATCACGAACACAAACTTTTATTGAAGAAAATCAAAATAAAACTGTAAAGACGAGGAATGTTTTGCTAGATGATTCATGAAATCAGATATGCTACAGAGGAAACACTGAAAGCTGAATTTGTGTCACTTTTTGGACCTCAAGTCTATCCTCTCATGAAGAAAGATAGTCCTCTCCATCATTTGCCATCTTCACCAGAAGGCCCTTACCATCTCCTGCCACACAATTCCAACAGCCTCTTTCTATATTTCAGTGTATGGAAAATATTAAAATTACATCATTTTCCCTAAATTTTCAATGGCAACATTTTTACCAACTTACAAAACTCACATTAAAAAACAACTACCACCTCTATGAATCTTATACTGATTTTTGCTTCAACAAAATTCATGTCTCACCTATGAGCAATTACTGTTTCAGTTTTATACTATTAGTCTAATCAGTTATTTTCTCATTAAGTAATTTTGTATACATTTTGTATACTCTGCTAGATTTTAAATCACTTAGATTAGTGCTGTCCCACTGAAACATAGGTTGAGTCACACAGTAATTGAAAATATTCTACTTGGCTATGTAAGAAAGCTTTTTTAAAAAGTGATTGATACTAGTTTTAATAATATATTAACCCCCAACCAAAATAATATACAAAGAAGTACAAAGTCCTAGATGGCTGAAAGAAATAGCATATAGAGAAAAAAAGGAAGCAGCATATAGAGTAATAAAGTTATTTTTTTGACATGAACAAGTCAGTCCTACCTTCCTGATAAGAGTAAGAATTTTAGATAAGTGAAGTTAACTCAAAACAAACATGCTTGAGTTGTAAATCAGTGAAAATATTTTGAAGTCGTTTTCCTGCTCACCACATGATTTTGCCTTAAAATATTGCGCACTGAAATGTATTGAGTATTTTCATAAATTATTTGCCAGTTTCTCATGTGCAATTACATAAAACAGATTATATTATTTTCATAGTTGTTAGCAACATACTTCCAAGAACCAGATCAACTTGAATTGCTTGTGCTAGAAAAGTTGATATGAAAGAAAGTGGAGATCCTAACAAGTGTTCCACCATTCTACAAATTGGACCTAACCACTCCTTCTTTTTCAACTTTATTCCTACTTTCCTTTTAATCATAATATTCCATGTGCTTGTAATATTGATAGTGATGATTATAAAAATTAACAAATTATGATAATTGGGGTAAGTAAACTAACTCACCTTTGGCAACCTCAATTGTAATTTGCAAATTGGCAAGTCATCATGGTTTTCACTGAGCATAAGAAATTGATCCAAGTTGGAAACTACCTTTTCTTTGGAGACTTTATAAACTACAATGGTGCCCTTATAATGAGAGCAGCTGTAGTTTCCAAATTCATCCACTTCTTTGATTTGGAGTTCCAGCTTTGGTTTTCTTTGTAAATGAAAAATAATTTTGTAGTCTTTTCCATAATCCTTCCCATTGCCTAAATAAAAGTGAAACACATTTGTTACTACTAAGGTAGACCACTTTTAAACAAAGGAACAGACAAAACTAAACCAAAACAAACTTTAGAAACCTGGCTCTGGAATTGCGATTAACAAAGGGGGTCTGTGGGGGAGGGGAGTAAAAGGGGAGGGATGGCAAATGGACTTTGTGCAGGATTATGGGTGCGTTGGTGGTGGGTGAGGTATGGGAACATAAATCTGAGTAGTTATGAACCTATATCCCTAAATCTTATACATTGTTGTAAACCAATGTTACCTCCATAAAAAATAATATATTTTTTTAAAATATACAACATTTTTTCTGATAAAATATTCTGGAATCCAAATAATTTCATTTATCACTACAATTAAGCTTTTCTTGTGTCATTACCTCTCGACAAAGCATCACCAGAAAGAACAGCCATAGGCCGTGACTGTAAACTATACAGATTTCTCATCTGCAACCAGACCAGGTGCTCCTGGCTGCTTCTAGATCTAATAAGCTTTGATTTTCTTTTTCTAATTTATTTTACTGTAACAAGAAACTATTGGAAACATTCAGCTCTTTCTGTATTTAGAAGCTTATTTTCACCTTTCAATTATTACCTTCTCTTTCCCTAACTATATTGTACTCTATTATAAACTCAAGATTGACATTCTAGAAATGTATTCTGCTATGCTAGCCACCAACAACATGTGATAATTTAAATTAAAGCTAAATTAATTGAAATTAAATAAAAATAAAGATTCAGTTATATCTCAATAAAAAAATTAAGTAGAAATTCAGTCCTTCAGTCACTTTAACCACATTTCAAGAATTCAATAATCACATACACCTAGTGGCTACCTTATTTGTCAGTGTAGTTTTTAAAAAACAGTCTACCATCACAGAAATAATGCTTTTTGAGAATTTTCAAGTGAAATAATTACTAGATTCAAGTTACTGGAATTTCTTTTAAAACCTGACAAATCTCCCTTCCCTCCTCAAAAACAATGTTATTTCTTCTTAACTGCTCATTGAAAACACTGAATAGAGTTTGAGTGAACATTTCACTTTTGGGGAGTTTATCATGACGATCAGAATATTTTGTATTGTTGTTGTAGTAGTAAAACAGACTTTTTGATGCTCAAAATATAGCAGTTTAAAAAGTCTGGTCTCTACTATTTATACTGTAATGTTTATCCCATTCTTTGAGATCTCTGAGCTTGTTGGCACTCTTTGTCTTTGTTAAGCCTCTTTATCTTTAAAGTAGAAATAAAACTCAGCTCCTAGGATTTTTCTGGAAATGAAATGAGATAATATGGTTATAATGATTAGCACAGGACCTGACACATAATAAGTGTTCAATAAATAATAGCAATGATAATGATAAGAAGCAGAATTCTTCAATTCTTTTAAATTGGTATGACAAAACAACCATTAGATTTTTTATTTTCCATTGTGAAGCTTTCATATCTAAGTTGCAGATTTCTTTCATTCCTAAAAGCCTGAAAGTTGACTGCTGGTGTTTTCTCTTATGGAAAAGATTCCATTTTACCCTATGACATAGGAGTTTGAGGAGAGATGAGGAAAACACCAATAAATGAGGCTCTGAAAATTTTACATAAGAAGTTATATCATCAGGAAAGATAGGGATGGCTTCTCTGAACATCAAGATAAAGACAGGGGGCCTTCCTGGTAGTGCAAGGGGTTAAGTCTCTGCACTGTGAAGCTATCAGCAGCCACTGCAGCATGAGTTCGATCCCCGGAGGGAGTTAAGCCACATGGCGCAGCAGACCTCTCCTGTCTCACCCGCTGTTCCCCTCAGTGGTATATTTCAGTAGATTCACCCGTTCTGTTCCCCACTCTGTTTCTGGTGAATCCTCTCACCCCCCCACCCCAAACACACACCTCAGGCTTACACCCCAGCTCTTGTATGCATAAATAAATAAATCATTTTTACAAAAATGATGAAGATGCAAAGATACAGTAGGAGCTCACTGGGGGTGGGAAAGAGCAGATGGAGAAGCCTCAGGGAGAGAACCTCTGACGACAAGTATTTGAGATTCACAGAGACAGTCCAGGCCCTGCTGGAAGGATGAGATATCAATTCTTTACTGAGGGTGGTGCTCCACTTGAAAAAGTAACTGAGAGAGGCTCCGGATCTGAGCATATGTCTTTAGGAAAAACAAAGCAGAGAGGATGCTGGCATCCTGCCTGACACATTTCCCTTGAGTTGAGATGAATTGTTATTCTTTCCTTATGTTGAGGAATTGCCCACGCACTGGTTGTTTGGGAGCACTCTTATTTTAACATATGTTCCCCACTCTCCAGTATAGGCAATAGTACACTCAGTACCTCTGCCAATGAGGAGGACAGTAACTCACTCCTGTTTAGGGCAGTTGGTAAACACAGCTGCTGTCTTAAGTATTACAGGAAAATCATTTGCATCATTAGTTTGGGTGGGACACTTCCATTCTGGGCCTATCTCTCCTTAGAAGGATACCACAGTTTCTGCACCGGAAGCCAAATAGGAAAAGATCTTTTCCGCCCTTCCTTCCTCTCTCCTCTCCCTTCCCTTCCCCCTTTTTCTGACAGCCTAGTCACTCACACACTAAGTCTGGCAAACTGACTGAGGAGGCTGAAACGCTGCCTGTGAGAACAGAGGACATACCTCACAATAGGACACTTTGGGTCTCATATATTTCTGAGGGCAATCTCAGCTTCAGGTCACAACAAATAACATGGTGGTGGTGTTACCTGAGGCAAATTTAAGAATCTCCAAGAAAAGAGGCCTTATTAAAAATCTGTGGGATCTGATGAATTTCTGTAGTATATACACAATGGAATACTATTCAGCATGGAAAGAAGATAAACACATGCAATTTGCAGCGACATGGATGGAATTAGAGGGGATCATACTCAGTGAAATAAGCCAGAAAGAAAGAGAAAAATATTGAATGGTTTCACTTATAACAGGACTATAGGGAGGCCGGGTGGGAGAGAGACAATCAGTGGGGGGGGAGGAGGGAGCCGGAGGGAGGGAAGGGAAAAGGCACAAAATGGAATAGAAAAGAACACAAGGGACCATGGAGATGGATCACGGGTGAATTGGTGGTGGGCTACCCAAGGGGAATGCAAAATGTAAAAGACATAAATAACAATAAAAATATATATTATATTAAAAAAAATCTGTGGGATCTATATCAATTTCTAAATAGATAGAATATTACATCAAGTCAATTCTACAGCAAGACCCTACCACAAGAAATTCCCCTAAAATCTGTCACTGCATTCTCCTCTACAAGCCATCTTTACCTGCCTGGCAGTTAGATTGTATTCTATATCAAAGAAAAGAATTACAAATGGAATGGACCTGGATCAATAAAAATAAAGAGACCGAAGGAATGTCTATTACGGCAGCTCCCCAAAGACCTTTTTCTCTTCTTTCTCTTTCCCTTTGTCTCCTTCCTTTTCTATCTGATGCATCCGCTCACTTCTCCACATCACCTGCCACTTCTCAGTCACTCATCTTGCTCCCTTTTCTCGGCAGCACATATCCATACAGTCACTACATATTTATAGAAAACCTTTGACACATCAGACGCTACACCAGGTTCAGGGGTATAAAGCATGACCCTCATCACATTTACACTTCAGTGAAGAACAAAACATAAACATATGAGTGAAAAGTAAACAAATAAGTGAAACAATTCTAAATGATGGCGATATTTGTAATGGAGAGAAAAAGCACTCAATGAATTTGAAGATGAGAGGTCAGCAAATATGTGACACACATCAGAGGTGCTTAACCCCTTGCACCATGGACCTTTTTGGAATTTGGTGAAAACTATCCATTATTTTTCAGAGCAGTATTTTAAATATATAAATAAAATGCATAGAACTATAAATAAGCTCATGATACTGGGATATTGTTAATCCACACATTTTTTTTTTGGGGGGGGGTGGTCTAGTGACCTCAGTGTAAATTCTTTGTAACATATCATAAAGAGTTTGGATATTATTTTAAATAAGCTGCAAGTATAAAGTTTTAATCGGGGTAATAAAGTATGATTTATATATTTCAAGGATCACTTTGTTACTATGTGAAATTAGTGGAAGCAGAGGAATATTTAGAAGGAAATTACATTGGTGCAGGAAAAATGATCTTAGCTTGGACTTAGTAATTATGGAGAATCCTATGCCTAAAGAAGAGTCACTTAGAGTCTCCCACAAGGGAACACGCATTGCCTAAGTTGAGAAGGAAGAGAGTGGCTAGGAAGAAGGAAACAGATATTTTTCCTTCCTATTTTTCAAAAGCTTCCCCTCTGTCTCCGGAAGTTTCCATAGCAATACAAGTTTAGAAAACTCCGCATGAAGTTTATACTTAAAGTCAAAAAAATATGCAAAAATATTTATTTATACTTACTTGAGGCAAATATGTTTCCAGTAAACCTTAAAAGAAGTTGTTCTCCTTCTTTTACTGGGAAATGGCGAGATGGCTCCGCAGGGCCACCAAGCCCTTCTGATCGCAAGTTCTTCAGCACGTCGTTTAGGTCTTTAGATGGCACCACTGAAACGACTATTTGGTGTGGATTGTCTTTCTGGTGATACAGCACGACGCAGGCGGTGGTGCTGAGTAGGGCTGCCTCTAGAGATTTCACAAAAGACACCAAATGGCTATTGTCCACCACTGAAGAGAGCTGTAGCACAATAAACCTGCATTGGAGGAAAAAGATGGGATCTGAAGGAAACACAGAGATGGCTTCAAAAATATCACTAGAACCAATAACATCCAAGAAAAGAACCATTATCAAGAGCCACCATCATCCAAACTTCCTTTAAAATCAAGCATTTTGATAATCAATTGGCTAGATCCATGAATCACTTTACAGAAACTCTGGGTAGTCAGGAAATCAGCTGAAATCAAATCAAATTGTGAAATAAAAGTCCTTAAATAAGAAATTGCCCAGTCTCAGCTCAGCTTTAAATGTGGCAGCAGAGGCATGATTGAAATTATTTTAATTAGCATTACCAAAGAATATTACTTCAAAATGTAGAAGAGAAAAAATCATTAAATTAATTAATTCAGTATCAAAAGACACAGACTACAGATAACACAATTAAGTGAGGACTGAAATATTCACCTCTGTCACAGCGTGGTAAGGATCATTATGATGAATTTGTTATGGGATGTGTTATATGCCCTCCCCCCAAATTCATATGTTGAAGTTTTAACCACCGTATCTCAGAATTGACCTGATTTGGAATAAGTTCTTCAGAGGTAATCAAGCTAATGTGAGGTAATTGGAGTATACCCTAGTTGACTATGTCTGGTGCCATATCCTAAAAAGGTGGAAATTTGAGCACAGAAATAAACATACAGAAATAATTTCATGTTAAAATAAGGACAACCATCTTAATCCAAGGAGACAGACTTGCAACAGATCCTTCCCTCACAACCCTCTGAAGGAATGAACTTCTCTAACACCTTGATTTTGGACTTCCAGCCTTGGAAAACTGTGATAGTACAACTTTGTTGTTTAATTCACCTAGTTTGTCATATTTTATTAAGAAAGTCTAGCAAAATAATATAGACCCCTCACCCCAGGCAGGCTCTCCTATCCAGCTTGTCCAGAGAAGCGCCCAACATGGGCCCCTCATTCAGAGCACCCCTGCACCCACAGAAGAGGATTGATGGAAGAGTTTGAGGCCAGTCGCCTAGGATTCTCCTGAGGTTTCAGGCTGAGAAAAAACTTCAGGTGAAACCATAGTTGTCCTCCCTTACCCTACAGATTTTTTTTTTTTATTCCTTATAGACTTGACCTGAAAACCCTCCCACAATAACTCATTTGCTTTCTCTTCTTAAACTCTACGGTTGGGGCAAATGACCCAAGACATAAATAAAGTCGGAAATAAAGTCTGTCTTTAAACATATAATTGCTTGCTCTTTCTGAGTTCCTATTGCTTGTGAACCTTAAAGCTGCCTAAAACTCTTCTTATAATGAGCTGTCTAGAAAACATGGAAATGAGAAAGCAAAATGAGGACACTGGAATAACATATTCAGCTTGTGTGTGTGTATATATATATATATAGTTATGTGATAGGCATAATATGAACCTTTAATTACTATTTCCATGGAATTTCAGAAATGAAGGTGCCATTTTAAAACTATTTTAGAGTTAAAATAAACCTTGCAAGAATAAATCTAAGTTATGACTGGTTTCCAAAAGCACTTATTAAACTATCGTGACTGAAGTTACAGATAGCGTAGTCATGCCAATTCTGGTTTGCATTTTAAGTACACCCCAAAGGCCTCTTTGCATTTCCATTTGAGGAATAAAAATCTAATCCTATGATTCCATTTCTGTAACAGCAATTATGGACTATCAGGGTAGAATAGCATCAACTTTTGTTGTTTACTATGTATTACCTCTCTAAATGTTCACACAATTCAAATGATATCAAGCCATTGTGCATGGTTCTCACCACAACATCATCAAGTCCAAACCAACCACTGTCTCGGCTCCTGAATCCCAGTAATTTCAAAGATTCGCCGACATCATTCCCCGGTTTTCTTATGGAAGCGCTTTTGGTCCTATAGAAAGGTAGCACAAGAGAAATTTGTAAAACTGCAAGACATCAATCATGTTTAGTGCATTAATCCTTTCATTAAGTGAGTAATACAGTAATAAGCCATCAAGTATAATCTATGTGCCAGTAATGTTGCTACAGTGCAGAAACCCAAAGATAACTTCTGCCCTATGCAGAAGTTCAAGATATTACAGTATTATCTAATGACTGGACAAGGAGGTCAGGGTGATAACTCTAAGAATGCACAAGGGGGGTTCAGAGCAGCCTTAATGCCACATGATCAAAAGATATTCAAAAGGTTTTTCCCAGGATAAGAAAGATTTTCTCCAAGGTCCCTCAATATTTTGTCTCTACCATAGAAATAGACATAACCAAAAGGTTTCAAGTTTCTCTCTTTTTCAGAATTTATTTTTTAAGGGGAGATTTAGGTTCATAACAAAATTAAGAAGATTTCCACATACTTCCTGCTCCCACACATGATAATCTCCTCCACTGTCAAATTTCCCACCAGTGTGGTATTTGCACCAACTGGTAAGTCTACTCTACACATCTTAGTCACCCAGTCAATAGTTAACATCAGGGTTCATCTTTGTTTATACATTCTGTGGATTTGTACAGATGTATAAAGACAAATATTCCATCATTAGAATATCACAGAATATTTTCATTGCCCTAAAAATCCTTTTCTGATGAGGTGTCTATTAAGATCTTTAGCCAATTAAAAATATTATAATTTTAAGGTTATATTTTTACTGTCACATATGCTTATGTTCTACTCACCCACCACCAAACCACCCATGTCAATACCCTACCCTCTGCCCCCCTACTTCCCCTCTTCTCTCCCCTAACCCATTTTTTAATTGGGTTTTTTGTTTTCTTATTGTTGAGTTATAAGTGTTCTTTGTATGTCTTAGATAATAGTCCTTTAGCAGATGTGTCTTTTACAAATATGTTCTCTCAGTCAGTGCCTCATCTTCATATTGTCTTGTTGCTGCCTTTGCCAGAGCAGAAGTTTTTAATTTTATAAACTCCAGTGTATCAATCAAGATCATCTAGATTTGACTGACATTTTTTAGGAGTTTTTTTTTTTATATTTACACCTGTTATCTATTTTAAGCTAGTTTTTGTGATAGGTATAAAGTCTGTGTGTATATTCATTTTATTTTGCCTGTAGATGATCAGTTGTTCCAGCACATTTTGTTGAAAAGACTGTCTTTGCTCCTTTCTATTTCCTTTTCTCCTTTGGCAAAGATTAGTTGACTATATTTATATGGGTCTATTTCTGGATTCTCTGTGTTGTTCCATTGATTATTCTATTTCACTAATATCTTACTGTCTTGATTAATGTAGCTTTATAGTGTGTCTTGAAATCAGTCTTCCAATTTCATTTTCTCCTTCAATGCTTTGTTAGCTATTCCAAATGATAGTTTCTTTTTCTGCTTGAAAAATTAAATTCTTCCTCATCTGGTTTTCCATTCCATGGGTAAAATGTATATTCTTAAATACAATGGCAAGTAATAAATTATGTATATTTCCAGTACACTATATCACTTTAAAAAATGAGGAAAATCTTATCTGCTCAGTGTTGGCTTCCAAATTTTGATGACACCACTTTATTAAATGAGGTTAACCTGTTATTAATATAGTGCTGGGGACTCTCTGGTGGTACAATGGGTTAAGTTTCAGCACTATGAAGCCATCCGCAGCCACTGCAGCACAAGTTCAGTATCCGACCAGGGAGCTTCCCACATAGCTCAGCAGACCTCTCCTGCCTTGCCTGCTGCTACCATCAGCAGTATACTTCAGTACATCTGCCTGTTCTTCTCTCCACTCTTCTCTGGTGAATACTCTCACCACCCCACACCTCTGGCCTATTCCCCAGTTCTTGTATGCATAAACAATTCTTTAAAAAATAATAACATAGTACTGGCTGATTAGCACACAGGAAAACATACCATGTGTGATTTTACTATCTATAAAACTACATTTTAAAATTTAAAACATGGTAACTACAGTTAATAGCACTGTATTGTGTAAGTGAATTTGTTAAAAGAATACAATTTAAGTATCCTCACAAATACAGAAATATGTGAGATGATAAATCTGCTAATTATGTTGATGGTGGGAATACTTTCACAAAATATATAGATAAAATCACCAAGATGGATGCTTTAACACCTTAGGATTTATTTGTCAATTATACTTCAGTAAGCTGAAAAAAAAAAAAAAACATATCCCTTTATTGAATCTCCAAAGTATTATAAACTTAAGAGACAGAACACAGAAATATAAATAACAAATCAAGAATAAGTAATCTAAGGACTCTCTCTTCCTAATACTAAATAAATATATTTCTAATAAATATGCTCTTTTAATTCTTTTTATTGACTCACATAAGCAGAAGGAATAAAAGTAATGATCAAAACTGCCCTCCAAAAAACGTGTAAAGCCAGAATATAAAAGCGGGTGAAACCAGGTAGGAATGATTCTATGTGGGCAAATTCCTTTCCAATAATTTAGATCCAGGAGAATAAAATTGTAAGTGATTATCAAGGAAGCACAACAAGCAACTGTAATCCTTGGAATCCCAACCAATAAAGGTGAGCTTGAGACTTGACTAAACTCTCAAGGTAGATAAAGTAGTCCGATATATGTAGCACCTGGTTCTCAGCAGAGACAGAAATAAATGGAAGATTAAGGAAAGCAACTCCAATTATGTGTACAGAAGTCTCATATGCACATGCTCACAGACAGAAGTCTTCAAATATAGGTGTGCATCATGAATGATGGTCAGCAGAAGCAACAGGAAATACCTTCAGTGTCTGCAGGCATTGAAATTAGTAGATACAGAATGAAAAAAAAATTATAGGAAAAATTTAATAAAAATTTAAAATTTTATAAAATTTAATGAAAATTTAAAAATTTTATAGGAAAATTTTAGTGAAAAAGAACAGTACAAAAATAAGCAGGCATCAAGAGACTCAAAAATGATTGTGGAGATTTGAATAAGAGCTCAATAGAATTTTAAGATATAAAAAAATAATTGATGAAAATATTAACAATGAAAGATCAAAAGCAGATTTCAAAAATATTTATTGCATTTAAACTGAAATGTGAAGAAATGACTTAGAAATTAACACATGGAGATAGGGAAATGGAAAATATAAAACAAATGTAGATAAATATGGAATGTATAAAGAAATAGTCTAATATATATTTAATTGGAAATCCAGAAAGAATGGATAAAAGAGAGAAGTAGTATTTGATTATAAAACACAAAAAATTTTCCTAAATGTGAAGAAATATCACTTATTCAGGAAACACAATGTATTGCATTCAGCAAAAAATATTTTAAATTCACATCTAGATACATCATAGAAAAATGCAGAACTCCCAGAACAGAGAAATGATCTCAAAAGCAGCCAGCAAGATAAAGTGGATCACCATAAATTCATGAAAATCAAAGTCCTTGTAGTCTTTACAGCATCCATAATAAAATCCAGAAACAGTGGCATAATATCTCCAAAGGAACTTTAAAAAAAAATCAATATAAATGTAGAATCTGTGATGGGTATGAAAGCTGGTCTCCAAAGTTGCATTTTATAGGTCTCAGGATTCATGCCTGTGCTCCACCCTCCCACAGTGAACCAGAGCCAGCTCTGTGACTCATTTTAACCCATAGAATGCTGCAGACATGGAGATCTGATAATTCCGGAAAAGAATTAAGAAAGTCAGCAACCTCTGCTTTATGATTTTTTGGAAAATCTCAGCCCCTCATAGTTTTGCAGGTCTGTTCTATCAAAATTTCAAGGAAGTAATCATTCCAATTATGCAAATTTTCAGTAATAACAGAAGGATTTTGTTCAATCTTTCTATGAGGTCAAAATCAAAGTCTTCACTTTGTTAAAAGGCAGTTACAGGCTGACTTCACTCATGAATTTAGAAACAAGAATCCTAATCAAATATGAATCAGCACACCAATTTTAACAGCCAATTAAAATAATGCATCATCATTAAATTAAGTTTATTCAATGACTTGAATGGTGCTTTAGCATTAGAAAAGCTATACATGTAACTTACCACATCAAGAGAAATTAAAGGGGATTCATATGACACCTCAATAGATGCATGAAACATTTTAAAATCAAACAAGCCATTTTTTATTGTTTTTTGTTGTTGTTGTTGTTGTAGTGTTGTATAAGTTTTTGGAGTTCATGGATTTAGCCCCTTATCAGACACATAATGTGCTAGCATTTTTTTTTCCTATTCAGTAGAGTATCTCTTCATTTTAATGATAGTTTCTTTTGCTGTTCAAAAGCTTTTAGTTTTAGTCCTGTTCATTTTTGCTTTTGTTTCTCTTGCTGTTGAAATTGTGTCCACAAAGACATATCTGAACCAATGTGGAGTATTTTGCAAATGATTTCTTGTATATATTTGTATGGATTTCAAATCATACATCTTCAATCCATTTTGAGTTAATTTTTGCATATGGGTGAGATAGTGGTTTAGTTTCATTCTTTTTCTGTGACTGTCCAGTTTTCCCAGAACCTTTCATTTTAGAGACTTTTCTTTCTCCATATATTCTTGATAGCTTTGTCATAGGTTAACTGTCCATGTTAAATGTGGGTTGGCTTCTAGGTTTTTAAATCTATTCCATTGGTCTCTGTATCTATTTTAGTCCAATGCCATACTGTTTTGATTACTATAGCTTTGTTGTACAGTTTGAAACCTAAGCATGTTATTTCTTAATCCTTTCTCTTTCTAGTCAGGATTGCTTTGGCTATTCGGGATTGTATTAAGCTTTTTTTGTTGTTGTTGACTAAAAATGAAGTTATCTTCCTTAACCTACTAAAGATGTCTAAAAAATCCTATAGCAAATATCCTAAGTGAATATTAGAAATATTTTTTAAAAACAAAAAGACAAGGATAATCATTATTATTAGTCCTACTATTAACACACCAGAGGTTCTATTCAGTGCAGAATGAAAAATAATTGATAACATGATGATTGGAAAGGAACATAGACTACCATTCTTGAAATTGATAAGAGTTGTCATAAAAAATCTGATTGAATTTTCAGGAAAAAAATTAAAAATAATAAAAGTTTAGAGAGGTAACTGGCTTCCTTACCTATATTGGAAAGTCTGCTACATTTATTTATTTCCCTAGCAAATATAGAATAAAAATTTTAAGTGCCATTTATAATAGCAGCCAAAACTACTTATATTTACAAATAAACCTAATAAGCATTTAGTACATATTTTGAAATATAATACTTCACTGGAAGACATTAGTAAATTAAATAGATGCATATATATTATGGAAATAAATTTAAAAACTCAATATGGTAATGATGGTATTTTTTTCTAATTTGACTTATAGGTCCTAAGCAGTTATAATTAAAATCTCAATAGAGTTCTTGTGGAAGTTGACAAAGTTTATTTTTTATATGAATGAGAAATTTTCAAGACATAAAAATATTCGTGAGGGAGAATTAGGGGAGAATGTGGTCAGTGACTTAATTACCAGTTACAAAACTTACTATACAACTTTAGTTATTAAGATATTGTTTAGATTGGCTCAAAACTAGGGGGAAAAGGCTAACAAATTAAGCAGATTAAGGTGCCCAGCAGAAGGAAATCTGGTGTGTGAGAGTAGAGGTATCGTAGATGTCTGAGGGGAGAAAACCGTTCCATAAATGATACTGAGAAATGTTTTCCACATGGAAAAAATTAAATTCTACTTCACACTGTCTGAAAAAGTCGGCTTCTGATGGATTGAGATTTACATGAAACTCGAACCTTTAAAATCATATAATAAGGAAAAATATTTTTTATATAATTTCAAGAGATACATTTGTGACAAAGATCAAAAGCATTAATCATAAATAAAACGTGATGAATTTGGCACATAAAGATGAAAATTTAAGTCACAAACTGGCAGAGTAGTAGAACTTAGAATGTAAGAAATTCTATTAATGTAGTAAATTTTAAATGAGCAAAGAAATTAATAGATATTTCACATATCAGAAAACACAAATGTCTAACAAAAGAGATGAAGGATATCAGTTTTACTGTCATCAGAACATTGAAGATTAAAACCATATGAGATCAATTTTGCATCTGCTGGAGAGCCAAAGCTACACAATCTGACAATATGCAAGACTGGAGAAGATGAGCGGCAGCAGTGGGGGTTGTAGTTTAGTTTCTCTTAAGTTTTCTCTTTAATGTCACCATGCAGGTTTTTGTTTCCTATCTGTTATCTCTTTGCCATATGATTTTTTTTCCTTTTTTTCTTGCTTTTATGTTATTTATGCTTGATGCTAGACTTTAACAATAAGAAATTCTACTATTCATAGAACATGTGATATGACACATGCATATTATCCATCATCCCACTAATTTCCATAGAAAATGCTCAAAATTCACTCTTTAATGAAAGAATGTAAATAAACAACTGATACACGTTCTCATTTGATTGTTTTATGTTCCACTAGATGGAGAAATTGTATCTACCATGTATGGCACTAAAAGTTTGTATTATATTATATAGTGTTAGTATTGTCAAAAAGTATAGAGGAATTTATAATACAATATAGCTCAACAATTCACTCATTGTTTTAATGCACTTAACATTTTTTGAGTATCTACTATGTTGCAGTTGTGCTGATTGGTAAGTGAAAAAAGGCATATAATCGTACTGCAGTACAATATGGGATGAGCAGAAAGATTTAGGCTGGCACAGAGAGAGGAACAATCAGTCCCTCCCAGAGATCTTAGAATGTCTTGACATATAAAGAAAGAGTTGAGCTGCCACTTGAAGAATGACAAGAGTTCTTCAGCCAAACAAGGTAGAAAAAAAAATTTCCTAGCAGAGAAATCACATACTAAGGCAAAGAATTGGAGGAGTAAAAAGAAATTGGCACTTTGATCAATTAAATCCATGACAAATGGCCATTTTCTCTCTACCAAGGAATGAGGGATAAAATGTCACAGGATGCATGCACATGTCAGATGAGCTGAAGAATTGGAAAGGAAATCCCCTAGATCTGTAAAAAATAAAAAAGTCAAAAGTTGCAATTCTCTTCCCTCTCTAACGAGGGTGAGGAGTTGATTTTATGAATACTCCTGCTTTTCTTAGCATTCCTCTACCACCACGCACGCACGCCACACCACATGTGGGAGTTGGAGCTTAGCATGTGTTCAGGGACATCAGCTCCAGTCTCCAGCTGTTAGCTGCACTAAGTCAGAAATCTGAAATCCCCTAAGGGCACCACTGGCCACAAAAGGGGAAACAACCAAAACAATCAAATGTCTTTGAATGTTGACTCAAGAAAGGGACATAGAAGCAAGCAAAAGCCATTTTGGGTAGGAAGGGAGGGGGGATGAGCTGATCTGATGAAAAATTATAATCAATACTTAGAAATGAATTTGTAAGGGTAAAATTCATAGAACAAAATTAGCAGTGATAGACAGTATACTCTATTACAACATGCTAATAGATGATAGTAAAAATCATGCTAATGGAGAAATTATAGAATGGTCTTAATGAAACATTAAAATAAATTTATGATGGGAAAGCAAAATGAAAACAACAACATGGTAAGAATTTTTAAAATGTAGCAATAGTCTGTTGGAAATGAGAGATAATGATTGAAATGAATAGTTCATACAACTAATTGGCACACTGGTAAAATGTTTTATAAATCTAAGGAAGCTACACCAAATACAGGCTGTAAATTATTTAAAAATAAAGAAAAATTAAAATTAAGGTGGAATATAGTATAAAAGCTATTTAGTCCATTTATATTTGTTGCCATATTTATTATTTATATCATCATAAGTATTTTGTTTAATGCCACCAGACTCTTTTTATTTGCTTTCTTTCTGTTATCTCTTGGTCACATAACTTTTTACTTTTTCCCTCTTTTTTACTTTTATATTATTTACATTCAGACCCAGATTTTAATCATGACAATAAGGTTTATCTATTCCTAGTCTCCTAAGTTTTATTTCATCAAGTTAGTTCATTAATATTATCTATTTATACTGTTAAGAACATATGAATATTATATTTTGTGAGCACATATATATTGAAAAACAAACTTCTTTGTCGGGTGAAAATCTAGTTTCATGACAACTTCCCTTCAAAAGCTTGAAGGTTTTAGTCCATTTTATCCCTTGAACTTGGCCAGACTGATTTTTTTTTTCATTTTACTTAACTGCTTCTCTTGAATGGGTGGATATAGATTTATATTTATTTAAAACTACTTTTCAATTTGCCATGTTCTGTCTCAGTATGGGATATTTTTACATAAATTTTGTCTAATTATCACACTTTCTACCTCAAGATTTTAATAAGTATAAGAAATTTAAATTTAACTATGTCTTTGATACTTCTTTTAATGTTGTGTTGGTATCTTCTGCTATGGTGCCTATAATTATTAGATTACATCATTTCATATGATTCCTTATCATAGCACCATCCTTTTTTATTTCAGCTTGTTATTTTTGCATCTCATTCTGCTGTCCTTTCATCTTTCCTGGTATATTCTGATGTCTTTCTGTTTCTTAGAAATTATACTTACTGGATACAACTAACTTTACAAAATTATTTCTACAATATTCTCCAGGTAACAGTAAATTTTTCATTCATATTACTGTGAGATACTATGATCATTCTTTTTCCTCATTTGTATAGTTTTTGTTTTTCTTTTGAAATCTTGATGTTAATTGGTATTCACATTTTTCCCCCCCTAAGATGCCATGTAATATTTGGATTTCTTTTTATGCATGAGTGAATGTTCATCCACCCACCTTTAGTTTCTTAGACATTTAAATCTCTTACTCACATCTGGAGCATGGGTCCATGTACATAATTTTTTTTTAAATTTTTTTTTTAATTTATACATACAAGCCGGAGTGCAGGCCAGAGGCGTGGGGCGGCGAGAGGGTTCACCAGAGACAGAGCGGGGAGCAGAACAGACAGATCAGAAATACACTGCTGAGGGGAGCAGCGGGCGAGGCAGGAGAGGTCTGCCGCGCCATGTGAGATTCTCCCTGGCCGGGCGTTGAACTCGTGTCGCTGCTGCCGACAGCTCCACAGCGCAGCGCTTAACTGCTGCACCACCGGGGAGGCCCCCATGTACATAATTTTAAAGCAACTTTCAGTGTCTAGTCATTTTTATAGTATAATTCCTTTGGAAGACAGTGTAAGCTCATACCTATGCTAACTGAATTTTCAGTGGTTTAAACCACTGAATCCATGAAAATGTGCTACCTTCAGCATTCATTTCTACCAGAGCTCCTATCACTTCTACCTTTAGCCCTTAATACTGAGAATTTCATCTCTGTCAAAGCAATATATTGCCTCCAATTTCTCTCTACAACCTGCATTATGGTTTCTGAGGGATGTGGGGATATAGCAGAGGAGGGGAAAAGGAACACTGGTTTAATCACTTCCAAAAATTATATCTGTGTATTACAGGGATAAATTTATGTTCTCATTGGTATATATAAACTATGGGATCAGATCACGGGGGAAAGGAAAGCTGTTTTTCCTGTTATCTTTCTGGCAAACAGAGCTGCCTTATGACATAAAATTCATGTCAGTCACACATTACTTTTATTAATCCTTTGCCACCTACCCTATAGACAGTAGAAATACTTAGCAGATCATAGCAATACACTGCCACTCAGAATCAATTTTTAGGGTTGCTTCTGTTCTCTTCTTTAAATATATATCTCTATTGGTGTTTTAGGGGATAGTTGAAAGAGAATGTCTTATTTGACTAAAATAATGCATTTTAAATCAGAAGCCCCAGATATTTTGGGTTTGAAATCTTCCTGTGCTATGATAAATGGAAAAATGAATTAACTATATTGCCACTTGGGATATATCTATTTCAAAAGTATATATAACTGAATCGTGTCTATATTTCTATGTTCTCTCTCACTTATCTAACATGAGAGAAAGTCTGAGTTCTCCGCCTAGTCAAAGCCCAACATTCTTCTATGGCCAGCTTCCTAAATTGCAAGTATAGTGAGAAGGAGAAAATAACCCTTTTACTTTCTAGCCCTGAAGGCTGGGACTAAATAAAATCATGATTAGCAAAATCATGATTAGCAATAGAGTTACATCAGTCCAGACCAAGGTCACACCACCTCCTAGGTATAGTTGTTATCTCAATCAGTTTGAGTCTTTCAGCTAATAAAATGAAGGTAAAGGGGTGTGTGTGTGGGGGCGGGGGGAGTTGGATGAGGTAATATACCTAAGGAGCCAAGCAAGTCGTAGCTTCTCAGTTAATAGTAGTTATTTCAAATAAATATCTAAAATTGTTTCTCCCTTTGCTGGTTTTTAAATGGAACATATTTTCCCTTAAGAATCAAAGAATAAAAGGTCTCCTATCTTTTTTAATTAGAAAAAGAAAATAAGTATAAAATAGGAGGGCAAGAATTAAGACCCAGATTACTATTATTTGATGCATCCTTACCTGTTTGTTAGCATTTCATTTTTTTTTTCATTTCATATTTACTAAGTACTGTGTACTGTTCTAAGCACTTTACAAACAAAATGGTTAGTGTGCATTTTGAAAATGATTTGTAAGCATTTAATTTCTGATTTCATTTCTGGCTGGTAGCTCAGTATGCGCACTTATCCCATTGGTGGGGATTTTGTATAATTATGAAAGTTAAGAAAGAAAGGAATCTACCTATATTGTAAATAATGGACTCTGATTTGTGTGGGAAAAAACCAGGTTACTCTTATTCCCACACAAACAAAAGACTCTTATATAGAGAAATAAAACCGCCCTACCATGCCTTCTAATTAAACATAAATTCTTTCAAAGCCTGGATTAATGTTACCTCTTTTGTATCATTCTTACCACATAGCATGCATTTGGGCCCACCAACAACAAAAATCATTACCTTTTTGGATTCACAACATTTTATTTCCATCTCAAAGACATTTCATAACATTTCAACACAGTTATTTAACTACATTTTTTAATCATTTACGTTCCTTTTTTTTACCATCAAGTGAGCAATATTGGGATTAACTCACCGGTTAAGGTATAAAGGTATGATCCTGTTAGTTGTGGCACTAGCTGTTCTTTTATGATCTGCCTCAGGCCCAAGATTCTTTTTATCAGAGTGTTGAGAGCATGGTAGGAAGACAGTGACGGGTTTCTGGAAAGGATGTGTTGATGGCTGCTGAACATGCATCAGAGGGCTTGTGGCTAATATTAAGTAGGAAGTGTCTTGCTTTGTTTTTAAACACGTCACCAGAGATGGTTCTACTGGTTGGACCTAAACAAAGGGAGGGGGGTACGTATGTATATTGTTAAAGAGTAAAAGATGCAAAGTATCAGCACATTTCTAAAGCCAATTTCTGAAAATTTGATAGAACATAGTTTTATATATTTCTCTATAAATTGTTGCCTTGAATCTACACTGTATTAATTTATAAAAGAACACAGCATTTAGTTCCCTTTCATAAAATCTCTCTGAAACCTAGGTTCCCTGTCCTATGTTATAAATAACTAAGAAATACTCTTAATTGTAGACAACAAAATGACCTAGAAAACAAAATAGACATTTTACATAATTTCTAATTAGAACTATTGTTAGAGCAAGTGATATTTAGAACTAGAAAAACAAAATTATATTTACTTAAATAATTCCTCTCAATGCTTAATAATAAAAATAGCTAAATAATTCAAAAATCTCCAACTTCATGGAATAATGTACTGAATAAATTATTCATAGCATGTTTTCTTTTTAGCTTTTCTACCAACACTTATTACTTATGGTATAACAACTGGGAAAAAGCGAGAGCGTGGGAAAGAATTGAAGCTAGGAAGACAAAAAATACTTGAGGAAAAAAAATCTTTTTAAATATAGACTAGCATGTCATTATATACCTCGTAATTAGCATTTGTATGTTATTCCATAAATGAATATATAGTTATAGAATATATAGTTATATATAGTATAACAAAATATTCATAATCATTAATAAGTTAACTGATCAACCTCTTTTTTGACATCCTCTCAAGTGATAATCTTGAATCATATGCATGCCCTATTATCAGTTTTACTATATCAGTTTATTTTATATATATATTATATCAGTTTATTTATTATATCAGTTTTATTATAGACACTCAACATAGTTTTGTTAACAAATATTATATACAAAACACGGGATAAAAATTAGCTATGATAGTCTTTAAATAAAGCAAGGATTTTTTTTTTTGTAATAATTTGTTCCAAATCATCACTTTATCACTAACACTGTATGTTAGGTTATTAAAAGTGTAAGAGAAGAATTCATTTATTGTTATATTGTATTAAATATTCATAATATCTTCATTCTCTAGGATCTGACTGACTAACTTTATAAGAAAGAACCCATGGGTTTTTAATATTTACCTTTAATTGTACAAGCACTGGTGAGCTGAAAACTCCTGGAGGGTAACTTAAGGATATTCGAGAATCCATGCTTGGCTTCAGAGTAAGACCTTTTTTTGTTACCGTGAAGGTCTCTTTCTTTAAACAAGACACAACAGAAAAGATACCCAACTTATAAACTTTCACTTCTGCACAGGTGCCCTGTATGGATTAAAGGACATTAAAAGAAGGACATTAATCTGTTCTGGGGGTACATGCTGTATATCCTCTGTGGCTGTGAAAAAAACAATCTAGATGCCATCTCTGGCATTTCCCACAAGTGAAAATGATTCCATTAGCCCCAAATATGGGATTCTTTTGTGAAATGAAGTAAAGTAGATAATTAAGAGATTTTTCAAATTTGGACTACATGAGAAAATAGTGTATTTTTAATTTAAATTTATTTCTTGAAATGTGTATCTATAATGGATAATCACATTCAGTTTTTTTCATAAATATTATTGTCTCTGGAATTCCACCCTCCTTTTGTCAAACTGGATTTTCTACATTGGGCATAACCCAAATAGCACACTGTTTCAAGGAACTCCAGGGTGTGACATTTCATCACGTGGGTAGTTTATGCAAATGTTATAGCACCTGTACTGTCAGTAAATTCTTCCTCCTGACAACTCACAATCGCTTAGCAAAGTTCTTTTGTCTATTTCTCTCCTCCATGTAGTGAGAGCAAATGATTGCAAAGAGGTATATTTGTGATTCTTTTTTATATAGTGACATTTAAATTATAATGTATATAGGCAGAGACATAGTCAAACATTTTTTTCGCATAATAAGGAACTGAGTACATAAATGAAAACATTATCAACTCATATAATCACCAAAGCTTAAAATGAGGACGAAGGCTTAAAAGAAATTTGCTGTAATCATGCTTCCCTGGATATCAACCCAGCTCCGCCCCAGCCTGAGTGCATAATCATGAAGACACACACACACACACACACACACACACACAAACACACAGGGATAATCACAATGGAAAATAGTCTAGCATTTGAAAACTGACTAAGAGATTTCACAATATCACTGCATTAATCTATTGCTGGGAAAATGCAGGGCATGATGAATGTTCCTAATTGGCTGGAGGGAAATGATGACAGGTGAGAAAAAAAAAGGTCTTTTGGAAACCAGTGGTGGTTGCTAAGCGTTTACAGCTTCTTGGCAGAGACTGGGAGAGCGGAAGGGGCTTGGAGCAGAGGAGTGTCATGAACAGAACTTTGAGGATAGTTTATCTGACTCCAGAATTAGAATTCTTAAATGTCATATAAACCACATAAAAATTTGGAAGGAATCCAGAGTCTGAATTTTCTTGAGCTAAAAATAGGGATAACTATCATTAGAATTTTATAAAGAGAAAAGGATGTGCTTTTATTTTTCTGGTAGATGATGGTTCTTTTATATTTTTCCCTTTTGCTTTATCTGTTTACTAAACACCCCCTTCCCCATTTGGTGAAGAGCACAGAGCTAGGAGTAGTTTTTGCTTTTATTATGATGACAGTCACATAAATGGGCCATGATTTAGAAAAATCCCATAATCAAGGGAAACACTGACCAGAGAATTTATAGATGTCCAGGTTTCCTAGACTAAATTTTATAAAAAGTATTAGTTGCATGAATTGGAGTAAATAATTGACTTAGCTTTCATATTCAACTGAATAACTTTGTAACTCTGAAAAGAGAGAAATCTTAGCAGGAATAGACGTATTTTAAAGACTTTCTTGTATGCATGAAATTTTTTTACTTGTATTCCCCTGCCTTACTCTTCAAGTAATGACAACTTACATAAAAGTGAAAAAAAAAACCACCAAGTATTATAATTTTTTAAAGATGAGTTCAGTGGCACACAAACCTTAAACCTTAGTTGCCATCATCTCTATACTAAACTTAATAATTGTGTGTGTTTTTTAAAATGAGTTTGTGACCACAGAAGTTATCACAATAACGTCTACTGTGAAAATAAAATTTACTAACAAGCATTGCACATACATTGGCTACTTTTATCTTCTTAAGTATATTTTCTCATTGAATCATTATGATACTCTGAGATCATAAATACACTAATCCTTATTGTGGTTAATCTTTCTGTAGTTTCAGTTACTCATGGTCAAGAATGGTCTAAAAATATGTGTGTGGTATTTTGAGAAAGAGACCACATTTATATAACTTTTTCTACAGTAAAATGTTAAAATTGTCCTTTTATATTATTAATTGTTGTTAATCTCTTACTGTACGTAATTTATTTTTTTTCTTTTTTTTTAATTGCTATTTATGTCTTTTACATTTTGTATTCCCCTTGGGCAGCCCACCACCAATTCACCCGTGATCCATCTCCATGGTCCCCTAATTTATAAATAAATCTTTATCATAGGTATGTAGGTATGTGAAATAACAATACATTGGGTTAAGTAGTAATGCGGTTTCAGGAATCCCTGGTGATCTTGGAATGTATCCCCCCAAATCAGGAGAAACTATTGTATTGTGTTTACTTTTCAGATAAACTGTCATAGCACAGTTACACAATTTACTCAAGTTCACATAGTGTGAAAGCATAGGAACCAGATAACAAACCCAGCTAATCTTTCTCTGCAACGAACATCCTAACTACCGCTATGCTATCATCCATGTACAGACTAAGCACAGTTTATAGGCTTAATAACTATATCAAGGCATACACACACACACCCTTGTTCTTTTCTTTTTTTTTATGAATTTTTCCAACTCATAACTGGTAAAAACAAAGCTGTTTTCATCTGGGGATTCTAACTTTCTTGAATTTTTTTTTTTTAAGATTTATTTATTTATGAATACAAGCTGGGGTATAGACCAGAGGGGTGAGGCGGGGAGAGGGTTCAACAGAGGCAGAATGGGGAGCAGAACAGGCAGAGTGATGGAAATACACTGCTGAGGGGAGCAGCGGGCAAGGCAGGAGAGGTCTGCCACACCATGTGGGAATCTCCCTGGCTGGGCATCGAACTCACGTCGCCGCTGCCAACAGCTCCACAGCGCAGCACCTAACCGCTGCGCCACCGGGGAGCCCCACTTTCTTGAATTTTGATAGAACCCACCACATTGGAAATGTTAGTATAAAGTCAGTCCAAGACATGGGACTAATTAAGTCAGGCTGTTGGTTTTGTTTCCCAGATGAAAATATAACATTTGTTGTTGTCCTAGACCCAAGTCCTTCATTCTTAACTTTGGTCAATAATTTCTGTTCTTTGATCTTTATGGCTAGCAAAGGAAAACTCAGGAAAGCACTGTCATAAATCTGTCAACCTTTCTACTTCTTACCAATGGAGCAATTATATCTGCGCTACAGTCTGGTGGTATAAATACTATTTAGAGGTTGAGCCAAACAGCAAATGCAGATGTAGGCAAGGATTCACCAACCTTATAGCTTCCCTTCATTCCCTCCAGTGAATTTGGAGTTAGGTAACTTGATTGGAAGTTTGTATCAGACACTTTCACCATGACATCCCTGTAATTTCCTCTGGAACGTGCAGTAAATGGAATTGCAATGCATATCGGAAATGGAATTCTTTTTTCTCTATGTGAGCACTCAATGGTGATGACATTGCTGACCAACTCTTCATTATCACTTACTACTAAGGAACTCATTTTATTAGTTATCCGGCATTCTAGATGCTGCAGAATATATGACTGAGCTGTAATATAACAAGACACTTGAGGGTCATTATCATCACTCAGCATGTCAAGATACCTGCAGAGAAAAAAAGGACATTATTTTCCTATTATTTGATTTGTTTACTGTACCACTAAATAAGGAAAAGAACAAGCTCCCAGCCACATGTCTTGGTGTTAATCCCAGATCTCTGACTTATTGGCTCTGTGACTTTGGGCAAGTGCTTTGTCTTTAATGCCCGAGTTTCCTCAACTGTAAAATCGTGATAAAATAATACCTATTTCATAGGTGGGATACAGGAATTAATGAACTATTATATATTGAGTAATTAAAATACTGTGTCTGGCCTATAGTGGATGTTATATATCTTAGCTAATATTTTTCTTGTTACAATTATTTTCTGTATTATTATTTAAGTGGTTGGTTCATTCCTCAGTCTTACCTACTCCACAATATAAATCTGAATATTGCTGAAGTTTCTCCATAATCCAAACACTAATATCTGAATAATTTCCTAAATTGTGAGGAGAGGGAGTAATCTATATGAGGTATTGTAATTGTCTAAATATGTTGTTCAAATGATAATATTTATTATGTATTTTTAGAAAAACTGAGAAAGGTACAAAGCTGTGAACTTATTATGATTAGAAACAGATTTACCTATAATCTTCAAAAGAACCAGTCCCAAAACTTAGTTTAACCATTCAGTTTACCCTTGCTTTTTTACACTGTCACACTTGCCAAAGATTTTAGAATTTTATAGATTGGATGGTATCACACTTCCTCAAATCATTCCAAAGAACTGGTTTCTTGATGTATTACATATTGAAACTATTACCTAATCTAAAATAGTGTGAGAATGGAATGAAATAAAATATTTAAACTTCTTATAATAGAGGGTATAAAATGGTGCTCAATAAATATTGGGTTTCTACATTAAAATCATGAGCTTGAGTTCCTTCTCTTTTTCCTACTCCTCATTTCAGACTAGTAAAATGAATGTTGTACAGACAATGTCATGGAGAATAAGAGAATCTTTACAAAATAGAGCATTAATATCCAGTTCTAGAGTAATCAGGTTTTAACTGTTCTCAATATTAGTAAACTGGATTTTGGAATGTTCTTTAATAGAAAATATTAAAAATATATTGAAATTGCTGAGAGGGTCATATATTTATATATTTATATTTATATTCTGAACTGGGTTTTGTGGTGGTGATAACAATACTGATGCTTTAGAAAATAAAAACATTGATTAATAGTGAATACAGTAGCCCTGCCTGTGTACCTTCATGAATACCTCTCCTCTGTGCCCTAGAGACCTTCTCAGTGCACACTTCTTCCAAAAGACAGATGAAGTAGAATAAGGAGGCCTGCTAATGCTTCCATTTCCCCTAGCCCTAATCAAAGAGATCTACTGCAGCAGCTAAATAATCACATTAGTTTATTCTAGTTTTGTTTCTCTCTGAGCCTGAACACATTAGGCCAATAAGGCTATATGAAATAGGTTTGTTTAACTGGTCCAGCCCTTATGGGAAGCAATATAGAGGTGTCTGAAAACATTGAACATGGTTTTACTGTTCGACACTGTAATTCTACTCATAGGTATCTATCAAAAAAAAAATGAAAACACTAATTCAAAATGACACTTGTGCTCCGTGTTTACTGCAGCACTATTTCCTATAGCTAAAGTATGCAGACAACCCAAATGCCCCAGAACAGATGAGTGGATCAAGATGTGGTAGATATGCACAATGGAATATTATTCAGCAATCAAAAAAGATAAACTCCAGCTATTTGAAGCAACATGGATGGAACTTGAAAGGAAAATGCCAATGAAATAAATCAGAAAAAGAAAGATAAATACCAGATGGTATCACTAATATGTGAAGTATAAATAATATAACTAAATTAATAGTCAGATAAAAACACACTGTAAAACTAAACCATGATAGCTGACTGCAGAACGGAAGCAGCAAGACTGGGGGATGGGAAAAACAAAGAGGGAAGTACAGTAGTCTTTGGTGATAGACTGGGTGAATTGGGGGAGGGTGCACTATGGTGGCAATACCTGATGGTAGTACCCCAATATTACCTCAATTAAAAGTAAATATAAAAAATAAAAAAAATTATAAAGAGAAGTTTGTTTCAAAAAGATACTCAGGGAGGAATCTCAGCAGATTTTGAGCTGGGCTGTGTTTATGACACATATTTTTTAATGTGGTGATGGCTTCCTGGCCTGAAGGGTGGTGATGAGTATTCATCATCTTAAATAAGCAAGTCAAGCACAATTGGCTCAGATGTCATGAAGAGGAAAGTACTAATAAGGAAATACCTGAAGGAGGTGTGAGAGGGAGTGGTCTGGCAATGACTCATTCCTTGATGTTTCGAGTCATTTTGAAATAAGAGGAGACAAACTGCTAATGCTTGTCTCAGACAAAATGGGAAACTGCATATTGACTTATGTAGTTATTTTGCAGGGGTAGTAATTCAAACAAGGAGGGCCTTTCATGCATAGAAGGGACTCCTGTGACATTCATAGCACTTGTTAGATTCTCTGACCTGAAGGGACAGCAGAGTTAAATGAATTCAACATCTCATATTATAGCTGTGATCACAAAGGTTGGGCTGTGCAAAGCAACTTGTCTAAGATCAGAGACTCACAGTGGTGTTGTCGTGGAAATGGCGTCATCTGAAAGAACAACACATCTGCGCAGAGAGGGCGTGGCTGAAGGTTGGTAACGTGGGAGGTGGAGAAAGTGAGGGTGGTTGGGAGTCAAATAAATCAACTTGCTAACATTTAGCTGAGAGAGAGCAGATGTGAAGTGACATGGTGATATTTACATGATTTTTCTCATGTAACTTTACCAAATAATCCCAGAAAGGATATTTGATCTCTCTAAATAAGAAAATGTGGCTAACAAATTAAAAAATTGCACAAGGTCAGGGAACTGTTATGTGATTAAACAGAGGGTAAAATTTAAATCTACTTCCTAAAACCAACAACATTTTTTTTCTCTATTCTCCATAGCTTCTAAAGGGTGGTAGGTTTGCCTGGAAAAATATGGTTTGTGAATATTTTATTTCATTTGAACATACAGAGATTATTAACCCTGGTAGAGGGGAGATAATTCATAAAGTGGATTTTTTTATTCTCACTTTATGAGGATCTAATGAAAGCTCTGGACCATCTCCAAGAAGATAACATAGATATGAAAGTAAACAGTTTTAAGAATGTACCAAAACTTATCCAAGACCCCTAGAGTTCTACAGATATAGGTTAAAATTTCATGATAGTTTATGAATAAAATAAATCTCATAATTTACTTGAAGCTGTAATTAAAAAAATGTGAGGCTAGAAAATTCTCTCCTAATTTTTGAACAACTCTACAGTCTCCTAGTTTCTTATTATTATAGTTGAAAAAGTAGTGATACAGAAAAATGTCCACATTATGGAAAAAGTTCGTTTTATCTACCCTTATATCATCATTTCCTCCTTCCTTTAAAGAAAGAGTTAATATGTTTATTTCCCAAAATTATAACAAGCAGTACTAGTAATAACGTTCATATAAATTTTATGGGGTTAACGTAAACTAAAATTATTGATATATAATATCTTTTGGAGATTTGACATGGAAATAAGACCTTTTATTTGTGTGTAAATTCTAGGTATACTAAATACAGAAACAGAGATAAATAGAGATTATAAGACTTTTTGCATTGCATTTACTTACTCCTTTTCAATTATGTTGTTCTCTTGCTTTAAACTATCTGAACAATTGAGAAGACTATGCACATATTTATTGGAGATAGCACATGTTTTTGAGGATATAGTCATCTCTCTTTGGTTTTCTGAGGGCGCTTGAATTTCTCTTTCTATTGTCTGGGTTATGTCATGCATCTCTTCCCTGTTGCCATTTATGTTCTCAACAGTCATGTGATTAATTTGTTTATCATCTTCATTTTCTGTATTATCTGGGAACATTTTGTTCCGTGACTCCTCTTGTCCCGTTATATCTCCATTCAATGATGTATTGTTTTCTTTTACCACTAATTCTGAACTCATTTGTGTTTCATTTTTTTTTAACTGGACCTGGCTTGTGTAATGACTTTCCTCTCTGTTTGTGGGAGAAAAAGTAGCTGTTTCTATGACATTCTGTTCCTCACTTGCAGCAATGTCTGTTGCTTTGATATCTTGAATGGTAGACATCGTCTGTGGGGGAGTACATTCATCATGCATGCTGCATAAATTACACATCTCCTTTTCTTCTTTCTTCAGAAGTGTAGCAGTGCTCCCCAAATATTCATTGATTTTCATGAGGCAGTCTATGAAAGTAATCATTTCTACACATACACACACACACACACAGAAACATAAAAAGAGAAAGTGTAAAACCACATTATGTTTGTCTACTGACATGTAAATGAGGTTTGGAAAGATAAACTTAGAAGCCTACAAGGACCTTTATTGGACATTTAATATCCCTCCTAAAAGAGAAGTCATTTGTACAATTGTCACTCTTCTAACACAACTAGGAATTGGGGACAAATTTCCAATCTGATAATGTGTTGCAAAGCGAAAATCTAATCCCTCTTGCTTGGTGAAATGCTTTGAATATTTGAAGTCAGATATGATCACCCATAAAACTGCTCAAATGAAGTCAACATCTCCCTCAATAGCTCCTCTTTTGGTATGATTTTAAGAACTGTTCCTTCTACTTTAGTGTTCTATACCAGTATTATAGATATTCTATATCAAAATTATTGCAATTATTTGTCTAAAATTTAGCAGATCACTACAGATGAGATTTGGGTAGCGGGCACATGATAGCGTCATTATTTCTGCTGATGTGGGAACTAAAATTTATTGACTACTTTGTTGCTATGAGAACTGAATTAGGGTTACAGTGTTTCTCCTGCTGAGCTAATGATATTTGTATTTTTCAAGTCAGTCTTTCAGTTATGTCAATTCTCTGACTGGAATCTGCGGTGGCTAATCAAGGACTACTAAATCAAGTCAAGCTTCTTCACTCTGGTGAAACCCTCACCAGAGTCTGATATATAATCTCTCACTCTCATTTCTTACCATACTCCTACTTGTTCATCCCTCTTCTCCTCACAACTAGGGTCACCTTTGGCTTTTGCAGGCAACTGTTCAATCTTTAGAATTCAATTCTGAACTAGGTGATATATATTTTCCAAAGATTTATTTATTTATGCACACAAAAGCTGGGGTATAGGCCAGAGGTGTAGGGGCAGGAGAGGATTGACCAGAGACAGAATGGGGAGCAGAACAGGTGGATCTACTGAAATACACTGCTGAGGGGAGCAGCCAGCGAGACCAGAGAGATCTGCTGTGCCATGTGGGTCAGCTCCCTGGCTGATAATAGTGCCAAGACTTAAAATTTGATCCCAGGGAGGCCTATGAACTAAGTAATATATTAAAACCCCAGAGTTGAGTTATTTTAAAATTACCACTAAATCATCTATTCTCTCTCTAATCATAAAATTATGTTTTACTTATCTTGTACCTGGGACCATACTCGGTCTTTATTTTGAACTCCTGTGCTTATAACTGAGAGCTTATCATTTTCTTTGAATAAGTACTTGTCTTGATATGTTGCCCAGGACCACATTCAATTATTTTGACAGACTCAAGTCCTATGAGCTCAGCAGATGGTTTTTGGGTCATACTGCCTTGGATGGATTTCCTGTCCTTTAGAATGAATTTCTTCACATTTTCTGCTCTAGATTCCTGATTAATGAGATCTTCCCACTTGCCTTGACAATATGACATTTAGAGTTTAGATTTCATGATGCTACACATCATGTGGCATCCTATCCGATCCCAAATCATCATATCTAGAGTAACTGTTGTTTGAGATCAAGCCATCCAATGCCATGTTATTCTTGCCGTAATGTACTTCTCAGTATCCATCACTGGCTCTGGCCCCGGCAATCTGTCCAATTCCATATTCTACTCACCTTAGTCTTCCCAATGCTTTTGCAATTAATAGAAAAAGCTCAAATAATTCTAAAGATAGAATATCATATTCCACTATAGAAAGCCCTCTGGTTCTGCCTCAGATTTGGTCTATATTTTCCTACCTCTAAGCCTTGGATACCTCTGCTTGAAATGCTCTTTCAAGCTCCTAATTTCCAGTTGCATAAATCCAGTTCACTCCTTAAATTTCATTTTAAATATCTCTGAAAAGATTCCCACTTTTCCATTCTAAAATTGGGATCTTACCTGCTTCAAAAATCTAAGCACTTTATTTCTATGTCTCCACTGGAACTGGCCTCACAGTTCCTTGCATTATTGTGCACTTGTCAAACCTTGTTTCTCCCATTATGTCGTTATCCCCATGTGGACAGACATTCTATCTTGGCCTTGTTTGTAGGTTCCTTAACCCATCTGAGTGGCTACCTGTCAGTATTGCTTAATACACAAAAGAATCGCTTGCCTTGTCTCCACATGCATTCCTTTTCCTTGTCAAGCAGGACATGTAGCTGCTGGCAGAAGGAGAGCAGGGTCCCTGCAGTGTGTTCCAGGAGTTGGTGGAGAGCTCCACTGAGCTCTAACCCCAGAAAGACCACCTTGGCTACCCAAGTGGCTCCAGCAGCCCCTTCACTGTGCTCATCGCCCAGAAGCACCTGCGTTAGCATCAGGTTTTGTCTCCAAATCTGCTTCAGTATTGGGCCTAGTTTATCTGAGCCCATGTCTTCTGTATCCATTTTTATGTTCTAGAAGTGGAATGTTTCTTTCCGGCCAGCAAAGCTTAAAGGTTTAGCAAATTCAAACTTGGTGTTTCTCCTAAAATCCAGGAGTGGCTAGCCAAGCACTTTCCTGCAACACAATACTTTATTCAGCTTGTTGTTGGCCATTGAAATGTTACTAGGTGACCAAGGGAGGGGCATGCCTGAACCCAGGGTGCCATTGTGTGCAGAGTAGATTAATCACAGGGATGAGGCTGTTTACACATTCCAACTCCCCTGTCTGTTGCATGCTTTTGATATTCTATGAAAACTCCATCTTTTCAAGTTTTGAGGTAGCAAAATGTGGATTCTGTGGTAGATTGAGAAGTTTATTAGTCAAAGGAATAAATTGTTGTAACAGTATTGTTAATGAGATTATGATAGGATACATAAAAATACTAAACTATTAAATACTATGATATCTGATTTGCTTCAGAATAATCTGGGAGTGTGCATAGATCAAATAAGATTGGCTAATAATCTGGGTGCATAGATCAAATAAGATTGGCTATAAATTAATGTTGAAGCTCTAGATGGTTAAATGTGAGGTCTTTATGATGGAGGCTAAGAGTAGAAAATTTGGGCAGGAGTAATCACAAGACCAGAAATTAATGTGGGGGTAGAAATTATTAACATAGTTATTAAACAAACTATAGAAAAGTAACACTCCCCCTTCTCCGGGCAGATTGGAGGCCAGGATATGGAGATTGGATTTGGGGGGGGGGGGGTCATTGTAAAAAAAAAAAAAATGACCAGTTCTTTCAAATCTATCTAGTCAAACCAAATACATAAAAAATCCTTAGACACCACCCCTAGAAATAATTAATTTATCAACAGGAATGAACCCCTCCCCAAGATAATAATACTGTATTAGTGCAATTTCTTCTTTGGCAGTGGCGATTTTCTTGCCCACCTGTGACTATGCAGGTGTAAGAGGTAGGGGCAGCTCTCTAGGGTGCCCGCCTGTATTTACACACAGGCCTCTCTTAGCAAACCTGTCCCTTTTAGGGGCCATTATTTCTGTTCATTTGTGTCTGTGCAAGCGTCCTTTCCTTTCCCTTTTTATAATAAACCTGCCTTTTTTGGATATATATATATAAATGTCACTGCCTCCCGGGAAAATTCACCAAGGGGAACTCTGAGGAAATTTTTCTCTGAACCCAAAACTTCTCCAAATTGACATCACTTTACAATTATCTTAAATGAATATATATTAATACAATTTTAATATGAAAGGTAAAAAAATGATTTGTGGAGCAGTCTATTGGTATTGGTTAGATAAGTTTAATTAGCACCTTCTTATACAGCAAGTTTGCAATAAGATTGAAATGGATACTGGGGCTCTTTATTCTGACAATTTCTCTCTAAGTGGATAAAAATGTCCCTTCACTAAAAGAAAGCAGCCAGAAGAGTGTTTTTTTCCTAAACTAGCAAGGAGCCTGCACCGTATGTAATTAAAATTCGGATTCAGCAGTTTCTCACCACTGCTGGCCCCTCAGCCAGCCCGTTGCAATACAAGTCACTGTGGGAGTAGCTGGGGATGTGGCCAGGAACCTAGAACAGCAAGCTTCCTCTTCCATCGCCCCCTCCTTTGAGAAAGGAGCGCACAGCAACAGAGAAAGCCTTACATTCCAGACAGGCTCCTGTTCTCTCAGGTCCTGGAATGAAATGGAAGCCTTCCAAAGGGGAGGGTCAAACTATCTCATCTTGGGCCTCCCTGGTGGCGCAGTGGTTGAGTGCTGTGCTGTGGAGCTGTCGGCAGTGCGTGATGTGAGTTCGACGCCCAGCCAGGGAGGATCCCATATGGTGCGGCAGACCTCTCCTGCCTCGCCCGCTGATCCCCTCAGCAGTGTGTCTGATCTGCCTGTTCTGCTCCCCACTCTGTCTCTGGTGAGCCCTCTCATCGCCCCATGCCTCTGGCCTGTGCCCCAGCTTGTATGTAAAAATAAATATTTAACAAAACAACAACAACAACAACAAAACTATCTCATCTTAAGCTCTAAGGTTCTTACAGTTGTACTCAGGATACCTGGAAAACGAGATGGGGAAACACAAACTCTGTGAATTAAAAATAAAGAATGAGTATCGCAGGCCTCAGTACTTCCCAGCTACTTCTGGTGGAGAGTATGAAGGAAAAGGATAGACGCAGAATAAGGAGTGGTGGTGCCTGGGAATTGGGCTCCCATTTCATAGTTGATATCTTATTTTTCAGTAAACCTCTGCTCACAGTGATGGCAAACTTGTTTAATATGAATCCATATCCCGTTATAGATCATAGTGTTTTAATACTTTTCAGTATTTCCTCAATACTAATGAATTTCTGGTTCAATTTCATTTGATTATTTTCCTCTAACTCTTGAAATGCACGCATGAGTCTTAAGTATAATGTACATATGGCTTTGATTTGATGCCAATTCTGAAAACTTCTGATAGCATTTGATATAGGACAGATAGTAGTGCTGGGCAGGGGGTCTTTTAGGACCTGGAGAAAGGAAGACACAAGCACGATGATTAAAATAAAGTTTAGACCATTTTGAGAACTAAGTAGAAATATGAATTAACAAATACCATGAAGGCTTTGAAGAGTAAGAGGTAATTCCAGTGAGAGGCCTAAGCGATATTTGAATGAGCAGCCAGAGGACCCAGTAGTGTGAGCTTGTCCTAAACAGAAAAAAAGATAAATACATATTTAATAAGAGCTTTTAAATGAGCAAAATTCATCTGACCTGACTGCACCAGAATCTCTGATGTAGACAACTGCAGGAATTTAAAGAAAATAACAAAGTCAGATAACAGATAACAGACATTGACTCAGAGTGTTTATACATAATACACATAGACTCAAATTACTTTTTTCCTTATATCTGATGCCAGATGTCCTACCTTTGCACCATGAGGCCAATCTTTTGCTTATACCTGATTCACCCACCTCTACTCACCATAAATTCCATGAAAAGCAGCACACTTTATTACTCTTCAAGACTTTTAATTATCCAACCTGTTGCTTAGTTTTATTTCTTCAAATAATAAACAAGTGATTCTCCTACTGACTTGAATTTTATTTCTATCCACTTTTGATACTTTAGTGCTAAGAAGAACTGTTGTCTTTTTAACTTTACATAATATTTGGTATGAATCAGGACATCCTACTAGTTCTTTTATTTTTTATTTTTACTTGAGTTGTGAGCATCAGACTTTTTAAAAAAGATTTATTTATTTATACATACAAGCTGGGGTACAGGCCAGAGGGGTGGGGCGGTGAGAGGGTTCACCAGAGACAGAGTGGGGAGCAGAACAGGCAGATCAACAGAAATACACTGCTGAGGGGAGCAGCAGGCGAGGCAGGAGAGGTCTGCTGCGCCATGCGGGTTTCTTCCCAGCCGGCATTGTACTTGTACGGCAGCTGCCTACAGCTCCACAGTGTTGTGCTTAACCCGTTGCGCCACCACGGAGGCCCCTACTAGTTCTTTTAATGTCAATGGAAGCATAGGATTCTCAGAAAGAATGTGAAAGTAAGTATTAGTAGTGGTCATAACTACTAACAACAATGAAGACACTATTCACACATTAAATCCATCAAGGTGTATGTATTCTGTGTTATACATAGACATAGAACTGTGTATGTCCAAGTCAACATACGAATTTCTTGCAGTTGACTTCTGTGGGTGTGACACATTTTGTTTGCAAATGTCAGTTCTTTCCGTGGTGGTTAGTGACACCAATTAATTGAAAACAAAATGCAGGAACATACAGATGCTTGTTTTAACTAGTAAATGCAGAGTGGCCTGTGGTAGATCTCACTTTGCAAATGTTACATGTTCTGGGGAAGTCAGATAGAACAAGTTTAGACTTGAGGAAGGCATATGTCAATGAGGCTAGGGAGAAATGTTTTGGCAATTTCCCTGCCCAGAGTAAGAATATTCCCACATATCTGAAAGGAGAAGGTTAAGAAGTTTTTGTTATTCCCAGTAACTTAATATTATACTGGAAACATACTATTTAAATATCATAATTTCCTATGTGCTTATCAATTTAAAAGTGTTTAGAAAGATCAAGTAGTCAAAATCAGTACTAAGACTGGTTCAAGAATGTAGATTAGCTACATATTCATCTCTGCTTCATTCTGACATACCGCTGAAAATAAGACAACATGTAAACTCCGAAGAACAAATGGAGCGGGTGATAAGATGATAGATAAAAGATGTCAACAAAATTTTGGAAGATCAAAGCAGCTGGACAAGTTATAAGAAACCTAATGAGAAAAGTTGGAAAATATGGTGGAAAATATGCTAATTTTTCCCATAGAAACTCAGGAGGTCCAGGGATTAGCGGCATTAATACCTCTGAAAGTGAGAGGCTTACCCACTTCTTGTTGAAACTGTTTTGAGAGCAGATAGATTGCTAGATCCCTCTCTTGTGCCCCGAATAGCCCAGCAACTGTCTGTCACATTGGAAGCTAGAGATGTCCATCCTCCAGCTAACTAAAGCAGAGAGGCCTAAATCCTGGACTCAGCAGAGAACTGGAGGGAGGTTGACAGGCTGACCTTATGGTTAAGCGAAAGCCCACAATTTTAATAGTTAGGACCCAGTCTATGCTCCTTAGTTCCAAGATTAAGGGACAGTGAGCATATCCTCTCAGGCAGAAATTTAGAGGTTTTCTTTCTAGAGTAATCAAATACCTCAAGAGAAAAATCTATTGATTTTGAAACTTTTAGTGTCCCTCACTCAAAGTATGCCCTGTCCCTGTCAATAATAAATGGCAAAGTATCCAGTTTTAAATCCTATCTATGCATCCAAAACTGCCAGTCTCCCTAAGTGCCCTGTATGTAAGTAAAGAATAACAGTCAAGGAGGTAGGCATATAAAAAAAAAACCTTTAATATAATGCTGAAAATTAAAGCAACCATAAATAAAGGACTTGGGGTAAATTAAAGCCAACACAGAGACAAGAAGAAGATATCAACTAAATCTATAATTAACTTTCTCAGAAACTGGGGCACGAGAAGATAACATACCTGTAAAACAAGAGATGATTTTCTCCAAAAAGTAAGTATTCAGGCAGAGATAGAACTCCCAGACAATACACCATGATAACTATTTTTTTAAACTAGTATTTGGATAGAAAAAAGCAGCCGAGGAAATCTCCCAAAAGATCAAACAAAAAATTGAGACAATAGAATAGAAAGAAGTTAAGAAAAAGGTTCAATCCAGCTGACCCAGCTTAAATGAGTTCTAGAGGGAGAAAACAAGGAAAGGAGTTATTAAAGATACAATAGAGCAGTATTTCCCAGAACTGAATGAGTTGATATTTCAGATCAAAAGGGCCTCGCATGATAACATGCAAAAATAAATCATAATTGGTCATATCATCATGAACACCCTTAAGACTAAGGAAAAGGACCCTAATAGCCTCCAAATAAGGGGGAAAGAAACCACCTTTTGATCAGGTGGCACTGAAATTCTCAACAGCAATACGATGACCTAGAAAATAATAGTATTCTGATTTCAATATTCTAAGGAAAACTTCTTTATAATTTCAAATTCCTTTTTCCCCATGATCCTCTACCTCTAAATCGTATACAGTGCTGTAAACCAATGTTACCACAATTTAAAAAAAAATTAAATTTAGAAAGAAAATAAAGAGGCAAGGGATAAAAGGAAAAGAAAGAGATATTAACTACTGAAGCTAATGCACAAATAAAAAAAGTATGAGTTGTACTTAAATTTGCAGTCCAATAAGACAATGATCTGAGTCTGCATATGATCTAAATAGAATCACATTTATTTATTTTTTTAAAGATTTATTTATGCATATAAGAACTGGGGTATAAACCAGGTGTGAGATGTTTAGAGGATTTACCAGAGACAGAGCAGGGAGCAGAACAGGCAGATTGACTGAAGTACACTGCTGAGGGGAGCAGCGGGCAAGGCAGGGGAGGTCTGCAGCTCCATGTGCTGGCCAGGGATCAAACTCATGCTGCAGTGGCTGCGGACAGCTTCACAGGCTGAGACTTAACCCATTGCACCACCAGGGAGGCCCTGGAATCACATTTAAAATTAAATTAAACCACTGCAAAAAAAGATGTTTTAAAATAGTGTAAAAACAAAACAACAAAATTGTGATGTGATGGAGGTGTTAGCTAACACTATGGTACAAATTGTATTGCTTCATGTGTATTTGACAAATCAATAATATATTATATACTTGAAACTTTCACAAGGTTATATACACTCAGTAAGCCTGGAAAAAAAAAAAGAAGTGTAAAGTATGTATGTAGACTAAGAAAGAGAATTTTTTCAAGTATGCAAATATAAAAAAACGTTGCCTCCTGCATACTCTTTCTTGGGAAGCTACTAGGGGCTGTGCTCTACCAAAAAAAAAAAAAAAAAAAACAAAAACAAAAACAAAAAAAAACCCCACAAATAAACAAAATACACTGTAGTTTCGGAAATAGAATATAGCAGAGAGAGGTGCAGCAAATGCCTTTAATGCAGTCCTCAGGTGACAGCAATGCCATGGACCTCAGAGTTCCTAGAACTATAGCAGTCATCTAAGTTCATGGAGAGGAGTAAGAGGAGAAAATGGAACTGAAGAACCATTAGAATAGAAGGAAGTTAAGAACAAGGTTCAATCCAGGTGACCCAACTTAAATGAGTTCTAGAGAGAGAAAACAAGGAAAGGAGTTATTAGATGTGACCTTTGAACCATTTTAAGGAAGTTTTACAATTCCATTAGGGACTTTGGGGAGGAATTATTAATAATTTAACAAATGAAATAAAATGACAAAACTAAATTCTAAAGGAAAGGATACATAACCATAGGGAATGGTGTAGCTCTTTATGGGTGATATTTACATAGCCATTATAAGAAAAATATCTATAATTACTTTAAAACTTGTGATTAAGTACATTACTAGGATGGGTATAGAAAAAGTGTATGTGGAGAAAAATAGGATAAGTATGAGAGCAACAGGTTAATTTCTACAGTAGGAAGTCAAATATTTAAAAATAGGAAGAAACAAATGTTTAAGAAACTGGAGGCCAATGCCAGAAGAATGCTAAAAATTAAATATGATTGGCTCAGAAAGATGTGGGAAAGAGAAAAGCTACTCAGACTGCTAAGAGCTGGTCCAGTACTGCCAGCTGGTTCCCGTGTTCTGTAGAGGGCCACACATGGCTGAACTTTGACCTGCTGTTGAATATCAAAACATTTACAGGACACCATCACACAAAGTTACTATGTGACTACATCAAAGCAAAATGAAGACCATTCTGTAATCATGTCTACACATAGACAAAACAGTCTAACCCATAAAATACCAGTTTCTCTACTCCAGCTTATATGAGTAGAGGCTATTTCCTACCAACTGTAGGTTTTAGCACCTCTCCAGTCTCCACTCCCTACAGATCAGATTTATTGAGATGTACCCAATTGATGTATGAGGAATTGCCCTACTTTTAAATTACATCCCACTCAGGATAGGAAATTGCTCTAAAATCACATCATCAGAGCGCAAATTCTATAAAATCCCTTGTAAAATGTTTAAGGGAGACACTCAGGGCTCCCCATGGTGAGATTTCTCCCTCACTGAATTGAGCAATTCTAGTCAATTACAGGTATATTCCTGCTGGCCTCTGGCTGGAAGGCATTGCCAGATATTTATATAATTGGGTTAGGAGGAGAGCAATGTGCAAGGGACTTGCTTTTTTTCAGTATTGTCCCCACTGAAGTTCTCAAACGATGTATGTATATGGCTTTGATATAAACTAAATTCACATGTTAAAAAGAACTAAAGAAAAATGTCACCTTCACTACAGCTCTTTTGGCAATGACATGAAAGCTGACATAATATAGCCACATCAATACATTACTTCAGAACAGTTTGCACATTCTATTGACTTTATAAAGAGTAACTAGAATCATTTGAAAATGTTTGGAATTCAGTGGCAAATGTCCAAGAATAAATTAAAAGCAGTCAAATGGGTTGGGCATGATCTTCAAACAGAGGTAGAATACTACTTGGGAATGATCTAATATCAAATATTTCATCTTGAGTTCTAGATATAACAGAAGGTCAACAAATGTTTGTGATTAAGACAATGATGAAATGTAATAAACCATCCACATGATCTTTTAAAAAATCTTATATTCTCTTAAAAAAATTAATTAAAAAATTCCTTAATATCAATTACTTGGTTAGGGTTCAAATTTCCAATTGTCTTATAAAAAAGTCACAAATACCTTTTTTCTTTTATACAAGTTTTAAAAATTAGTTTCTGAATAAAGTCTACCAAGGCAACTAATTTCATATGAATGATTTTTAGACAAATTATAGCAACTGAAAAACTTATTGAAAGAACCTTGTCAATAAAAATGGTGATGGAGCAGTTTAATTTTGTTTTTAAAGTTTGTTTTTCATTTTGTCATTTGTAAAGGAGTTGTATCAAACTAAGTCGTCACCACATTGGTAAAACTATAGCAGATGTGTTTGCAGAGATAGCTCCATTCCTTTCTGTTTAAGTAAATTTTTGAATCTTTGCCATTCAATTATAGTAATTATTGATTTTGAGATGTTTTGTCATATATGAGCAATTTAGTATTAAAAGTTCTTATTGGCAAGCTCTGCAGTCACTGCATACAGAAGATGGTTTGTTCAAGTTGACAGCAACTATGATAGAATAGAGAAGTAACTAAGGACATTCAGTTATTTGGTTGGGAAAAGCTCCTTTTAAAACAGCACTAATGGCCTCTGAAATTAATATCAGAGGATTACAGCTCTGTGAGCCTTCTCTGTGAGTCATTGTTGTGTTTGTAAAGATTATGACGCTTTATATAGTCATGGGTCTGTGACATGAAACCAAAGAAGAAAATTTTCATGTGAAATGAAAACTAGACAGTTTTCTTCTCTGCCAACACTTTTTTTTTTTTGCAATAGAGTTTCGAATGAGGGTGTGCCAGAGGCATTGTTATATTGTACGTTATGATGTCCCAGTATTTAAAATGTGCTTCTATTCTTTCTTCATGGCTTAAATTTTACCAGGGCATGAGTAGAGACCTAGTTCTGGCAAAGAGAAAGAAGAAATAACTGAAAGGAAAGAAAGAGTTTTAAAAAGGTGAGAAAAAAAGGGTCTAATATCATTCAAGACTACATATTCCTCCAAGTTTACTTCCAGTTGACCTCCTTTTCTCTGGACAATCACAGCAAAATCCACCATCGGAATATGACTGTGCTATTCTAGATTGCACTTGTACAAAATGTCCCTTTACTGACCCTACATGATGTCTTTTAAAGATTTTATTCCTAGTATATCATACAAGAATTCATCTCTTTGAAAGCTGAATTGTCATCAGAAACCCTGTACTTAACACAGCCAAACTAAATTGGCAAGAAACAAGTTCTTCAGCTTGAAGTACACCTTCACTATCATGAAAAATTTTCTTTGAAGTGGGGAAGATGCCAAGTGAAGCCCAATTTGGAACTTTACAGAAATAATTGAACTCTTCCAACTATAATTGAATGGACTGAAACCACCTCAGGACGCCCAATGTCTATCATTTCTAAGAGAACTATATTGTGCACCATAGATCCTTATCAAACTCATTATAAATGGAAAATACTAAATTTCTCAGAATCACAACTTTGTCCCCTACTTGACCATTCTTACCTTGTTGCATTTGATCTTATGATATCAGCTGCTGTCAAATTACTTACATCCATTATAGATAGCAACCATGTAGGGTGTCAGAAATAAAGACATTATCGGTCTTTCTTTGTGGGTTCCCCCCTCTCTTTAATGATCATCACCAGATCAGGATCGCCCTAGGATCTCCGTGAGTGACAATGCATGGGAGGAACAATGATAGATGGCCTAGGTGAGCACTTGTATGATGAAATTATCTCTGGCATTCCTTTCTGGCCCTGTTTCCCACCCACCTCTCCCTTTCAGCACATCTTCCATGTTGTTATTTTTTCCTGTTGCCTTGAATCATCTGCCAAAAAGCACTTGGATAAACTCCTTTGCGCTAGAGTCTTGGTACGTACATGAATTTCTTCACCAGCATTCCTTGGATTGTTCAAGAATGAATCTGTAGTGGTTTTCAAGCTTCCTATGGGACGCCTTTCCATGTCTGCTCAGTCTATGCGTTGGGTCTTTACAGTGAAGTGACATCATGGGAAACATTTATTTTTCTGTTATGTTGAGCATTGGCAGAAATACATGATTTTTTTACTAGTTCCTTTCTTTGGCTCCTGTCTTAATTCATAATTATTTATACAATTTTAGATGAACTTCATTTAAAATAAAAGTTTTCTTTTTAATGCTTTGTGATTAAAAAAATGAGAACAAGAATGAATTAATTGCTATTCTCCTAAAGACTCAATCATCATTGGGATAGATAATCCAAGACTGTGTCACCTTTTATAGACACTATTACAGTTAGTGGTAGACCCAGATAACTGCTCCAGTAGAATCCCAGGTTCCCATATTGAATTAAATCTAACTTGGGTTATCTAGGTCACATACTACATAAATGCCCTCTCTGTCATTTCTCTGTAAATAGTGAGTGTGCTTCAGATTTCTGTATAATATATATTTATTTTTGGAGCTCATTAAACTGGTTAGGAAATTTAAATAGGTCTTAGCCAGTAGACAGAAGCTAAAGCTGAAGTTAGAAATACTCTCTGTGGTATTATCTAATATAAGATGAAGGTTGTTTTAAATTCTTGACTGCTACTTACAAAGGAACTAAGAGAGCTATTTGAAAATTAGGTCTACGAGTTTCTATATATTACTTTTGCTTAAGAATATTAATTTTTCTTTTAAATGAAAATTTCCTAACAGGAAGTGAATTCTGTAAGTACCTTGTGCAAGTAGTTTTGGGAGCAACACAATTTTAGTTTAAATAGTATAATTCAATTTGTCTTCCTCATCATACCTCTCATATTCCCTTTTGCTACAAATCTATGGCTGTGATTACTCCTTAACCTTAAGTTGCTTTGTAGTTTACTAAGATTAAGATCAGTACTGGAAAATAAAGTAGGTGCTAGAGATTCATGATTTAATTGCCTTTCAGTTTATTTAGTTGCATTTCAAAAATAACATGAATTTGTTTGATTATACAGGACAGTACTTTAAGTCAGTGTCTCTCTATGGGAAGTAGTTTTCCTTAGGTTTTGAAGGAATTAATCCCCCAGTGCCTCGTTTATGTCTTAAGAGGGACTGATATTACAAGAAGCCATATGCCAGAATGTTCCTCAGTGCTCAAAAACTCCTATTTCAAATGCACAAGAGAAAAAAAAAAAGGTATCCATTCATGGGAAGAACTGATATCTCTGGGTATTTTTTAAAAACACAATTTCACTCATTAAGTCTTCAAAACTTTAACCAGAGCTTAGAACAGTAAAAAGGAACAATGCCTATAAAAATGATAATTATGAAATCATTAACTGGAAGAATGAGAAGCCTTCTGACTTGACCTTGTGGGATAAGTTACAAGATTAAATATGCATTTTAAACATATTTAAAATTTTCTATTAAGAAATTCTAGATGTGGAAAAATACCAGACACACACATACTTTATTCTACTTGAATTATCCTCATCTCAACAGCAAACTCTAAACTTAATACGGGATAAACAATCTCAACATTCTTAAGGACACAAAATGTAGAGCACCTCAAGGACACGTAGCAGGGGCCGTGCTGTGCATTTAAAAAGCAAGAGAATATCTTCAGAATGCTGTTAGAGAGGGAGAAGTGATTATGGAAGAGTTATTTATTAATATATAGGGGTGTTTTGAGGACTTTCATGAGAGTGGGAATATTTATCCTTATCCAACTGAAGAAGTAGCTGTGTGTTTGCACGACCTTGAATTCTGATATTTTGAATCATTACTTAATCCAGCAGCTGTGGCAATGCCCTTTTGTATGATACAAAATAAACAAAGAAGCAGAATATAATAAGGCAAGTGAATTCTTGAGAAATGTGACTATGTGGATACAGCCACAGCTTCCACACAATGTTAATTGTTTCAGTGTGACAGTGGTGACATCCTCCCTACAGTTTAGCTGTGAAATTTGGTCCAATAATAGATTTCATGACCCATTTGGGGAGCCCTTGAACCAGCATCACCAGAAGCACATGACTAGCACTAACAGCAAGACAAGATCATCAATGTTAATGTATTTGAGAGAAGCCAGGGGTTCATCAGCAAATCTCTGCCGGATGAAAATGAGGACAACTGGCCTCTCCACCTATATATTACAGAGAACAGGAGCCCCAAAGTGAGGCACTTGTCCCCAGTAAATATATATGGTGGGTTTGGAGCCTCGCTGGTGGTGCAAGGGGTTAAGTCTCAGAACTCTGAAGCTATCAGCAATCACTGCAGGAGTTACCGCCCCGGCCGGGGAGCTTTCCATGTGGCCCAGCAGACCTTTCTTGCCTCCTCCGCTGCTCCCCTCAGCAGTGTATTTCAGTAGATCCGCCTGTTCTGCACCCCACTCTTTCTCCAGGGAATCCTCTCACCCCGCCCCCCACACCTCTGGCCTACACACCACCTCTTGCATGCATGCATAAATAAATCTTTTAAAAATATGTATATATGGTGGGTTTATCATGTGCTTAGCATTGTCTAATCTGCAAAGAGCTTAAAAGAAATTGCTCTTTCGTCTCAGGATCTTAATCTAGCTGTAGTAACTAGATACCATGTTTGATAAGGATCAAAGGAGACCAGAATTTACAGCGCAAGAGCAAATAGTCCTGCGTTAAACAAAGTTTTACCAAAAATGTGTGCTATAGGTTAGACAAGGAGAACTAAGAGAAGAAAGAGTAAAAGACATGTGCAGGTGAGCAGAGTCCTGGATGTTAAATATAAATAACTTTGGACAGCCTCAAATGCTACTTCAAATCTCTTGCAAAGTCCCCGACTTGTAAAAAAAGCAGAGGAAGCACAGATGTACAGCAGTCAAGAGAACTTCTTGTGAAGCCATCCCCAGGGATGCACCCTCAGCAAGAAGGCTGCTGTTTTACTCATCAGGTGGTTACATACTGAACACATCCTGTTTCCGTGGGGACAAGAGCTGTGTGTGAAGCAGCCAACTTCTTGAACCTAGCAACAACAACAACAAAAAAGTCCATTAGGTTATATTCCTATTTGTTGTTAACGATGACATTTTTTCACCCATTTTTTCTGCTCAATCCTTGAATCTCTTAGGCTGGGGATAATTGATTTGAATTTGTTGGCCAAGAAAACTTGGTGCATGTGAGTTTGAATGAAAATTTAAGCAGCTTTTTTCCCCCTGACCTATAATGTAAAAGGCAATGTTAAAACAGGTTTACTTACAACTATTTAGCCTCTAGAGCATCCTAGAATTTCTACTATGCTCTAAGCTAATTGACAATATAATTTTTCCCTGTGTTTAATCTTAAATGATTTTCAGGGATACAAAGATGATACATCAATGTAAGTGTATAATAACCAGATAATTATTTCAAGCCCCATTCAAATGAATCGAGATTCAGAGCACTTGCAGCTCTTGTAAGTCTTAAAAAAGGGCTGTTTTTGTGCTGCAACTGACTGCATCTCCTACATAAAATATAATTTCCTTTGAGGTTTTGAAAGATAGATCCTTTGGAGAGCCTCAGTACCAAGATGAATTATAACTTTCTAGCACTTCGGAAGCGTGGACTCAAGGGGTTTCCCACAAGTACATTGTTCATTTTTACTGTTTTAGAAACAAACAGCAACCTCCTCAAGATCTGCATACCACACTTGCAATTGCCAGTGGCATCCCCCCACACACAGATATCAGCACACACTCCAAAATGTGTTCCATATCTTACGGAAAAATAAAAATCCATTTATTTTGGTGAGCACTAATACTTCTCATTTTAAACCCTAAATTTAGCAAGATAAATTCCAAAAAGGTCCACTTATTTAAAAAATGTTTACTAATCATTACTATGTGTCAGGTATGCTGATAGGCACGGGGGACACAATTCCCAGACCACATTTTGTAGGCAATTAGTCAACATAACCTGTTTGGGTAGTTTAACTACTAAGAGAGGCTACCAAGACAAGTCAATTATTTAAGAGAAGCTTAAACAATTATTAATGCTGTAAAATCTACCTTCATTATTTTTTTAATCTGCAGTTTATTTTAGTGTGACATGTAAAATATTAGTCCTCAAACCTGTTGCAGCATGTAAAAATGATCTGAGATGTTACAACAAAGTTAATACCAAATTCTCTCAGACCTAATTTTTTTCTTGAAGACTAGATGCTCAACACAAAACAAATTGCTGCTTTCCAAATAGTTACTAAAACTGCTTCTTCATTGTGGTCAAACATAGTATCTGTTTGACATGCTAGATCCCAAAAAATGTGTTTTTAAACTGGTTATATTTTCACCAAAGTACAATAATGACTAAGAAATTGTAGGTATTTTTAGAATCATCCTCCCTCCCAAAATGAATTAGCTCTTTTGAGTGGTTAAAGATCTATTTTCATGATGTCAGATCACTGAATAGAATTTTGAGTTCTTGGAGCTTCAAAAGGCTCATTATGTGATGTAACATTTAAATCTCATTTGAAAGGAAATGCTCCACATGAATCCATTTCCTGTGTTTGTCTTCGTAAATAGAGGCAGTTTGGAAACTTCTTGCCAATGCCACCTTTCTCTGTCATTCCTGAACGTTTGTTCACTTGAGGTAACATGAATTTGTGGCACTGTATATAATGTGGGAGAATAGGCTCACACCTCCTCAGATATATGTAGCCACACTACACCCACCACCCAAGCACCCAGTTTCTTACCCTATACCACTGGGCTCCCTCTCCCTGTATTCTCACCTTCCTTCTCCTTCCAGTCTGCTGCTTCAATTCTGGAGTCATATTTCTAAGGTTTACTTGGTTTAGAGTCTAGGGTCAGTTGCTTTGTTTCATAACAAGATGTTTAAATGTAGAAATCCAAAATTGAATAAGCTTGAACTCATCATTATAGGATTCCAGAGTTGGAAATGATCCCTAAGACCCTCTGTCCAAACATGTTATTTTATAAATGGGGATTCTGTGGGAAGAACTAGCTGTGGTATTTGAGATTTTATTATAGAACTGTAACTGATGCCAATTAGTTCCATGTTCCAGGTACAGTATCTGACTCAGGGGGAAGGGAAAGATTTACTCTTCTACATAAAAAAGCTATGCAAATTAAACTTCACACACTCAAATCGGAATTATTATTCAAAACTCATTTAAGTATTATTTCTTTCTGAAACTAGGCCAGCAATTTGTAATGGTTTAGGTGGATTAAACATATATATATATATATATATATATATATATATATATAGATAGATAGATAGATAGAGATATAGATATAGATTACATATATATGAATTTCCTTTCAAATGAGATATGGACACATATGTATGAATATATATGTATACGTTTGCCTACATATAAATACTTAAAATTTTATAGTCTGCTTATTTCCTCTCCTCTAAAAAAATTCAAATATTTGAGGCTATTTAAAATAAGTTCATAAATAATATGATGATTTAAAATATGACCAGAAAGGTCAGAAAGCATACAGGGAAAAAGAGGAAAAAATTAAAAGAAAAAAGATAAGATCATTCTTAAGCACTGAAGTCAGCAATGAGCTTCCACCCCACCAATACTATGGCAAGATGATGTGTTTTGGTCTCATTTTGAGTTGAAAGGAAGCATGAAACATTTCTGGTACTGAGTGCTAGATGATTTGGGAGTATAGATCTTTATGGAAAGAATACCAAAATATTGAACAAGGTTTCTAAAAGAGGTTTTGAAAAAGTGTCAAAATGTCTTCATGTTTCTTATATGACTCCATTGAATGCATTTAAATATTAAATTGTGTTAGTGTATAATATTTTATAAGGCAATAGAGTATTAACTTAGATATTTAATTACTGAAAAATCTCAATTTAAACAGGAATGGAGGGTAAAGTAATTGAAGAAATGACTAGCCTATCCCTATTAAATTAATTAAACCACAAGGCCATTAGATTGATTTGGCTTTAACACCATGAAGGCCTACTAACACAAACCAAAATCCAAGTTGTAATGACTCAGGATTAGGAAATCAAAATGCTAAGACCAACCAATCAGAAACTTCTAGCTAGATTTTAAGCTATAGCCAATTAAATCAATTCCTTATTTTTTTGCTTCTGCACTCTCTCTATGTCTTCCTCATACTCTAATTGAAGGAATACTCCTAACCACTTCCTGTTTGGTGCTGCACAGATTCAAATCAATTTTTGCTTGAAAATATGCCTCAGTTTATCTTTTAATATCCCTAACAGTCTTATTCAAATAATATACCAGTATTCATTTTGGGTAGAATAGTTGTCAATGATCAAGATCAATAAACATTGCCTTGTAAACAGTATAATGCTGTGCATCTCAACCTATTGCATTTCCCAGGGCATGGGAAATTTTAATGCCTATCCCAGGAGACTCTCCCAGAAATGGCTTCACTCCCTCCAAAGACCAGGTGGATTTGAACAAGAAGGTGGGGTGCGAATGAGTCTTCATCAGTGTGATGAGAGTAACAGGATTTTCCTGTTCTTACTATAAGACTCCCTCATCACTGCCTGTCCTGTTGAGGAAGGGCAAGGTGTGTGAATATGTAAGCTCCGTTTAGAAAACTCTTACCTGAAAATCCCAAAGAAATATAGAAATTTAGAATCATTTTCTTGTGTCTTCTATTTCTTTCAACAGTTTTTTATTGTTTTCTTTGTATAAGTCCTTTATGTCTTTTGTTAGATTTATTCCCAAATATTTTATTTTTTTGGTTTCGGTTTTGAAGGGGATGAATCTCTTCATTTCTTCTTCTTCAGACTGGGTGTTTGCATAGAGGAATGCTACTGATTTTTGTGCGTTGATTTTGTATCCTGCTACTTTACTGAACTGGTCTATAATTTTGAGTAGTTTTTCTATGGAGCTTTTAGGGTTTTGTATATATATTATCATATCATCTGCAAATAGAGACAGTTTAATTTCTTCTTTTCCTATTTGGATTCCTTGAATGTCTTTTTCTTGTCTAATTGCTCTGACTAGGACTTCCAGTGTTATATTGAAAAGCAATGGTGAGAGTTGACAGAGGGAGGGAAGTATTCTAAATGGGCCTTGCAGCTTTAAGGAAAGTTCAGCATGACTATCTAGGAGGTCATATGCCATTGAGCCTTAAATCTCTGCTGCAAGAGGAATCCCAGGTCTCCCAGGTATGTACCTGCTTTCTTAGTGCTGCCACACCCTGTCTCTGACTGAAGGTAAACAGGAAAACATGATCCCAGCACAACTGAGGTGATGGGTTTCAGAGCTTAAGGTTAAGGCCACTAGTTAGTTGCCCTCTCAAGCAAAATTTCCTCATAGCCACCACAGCAATGTATATGTTAGGGCCTCAATTTACTTTGAACAGTTACTCATACTACCTTCCATTTTTGTTTATCTATTTAACCTATAATTACACAAATTGTTTTTTAGGGGTTTGCAATGAGGCAGACTCTGTTAAAATCTTTACGTGCATTATGCCATCCCATTCATCCTCACAAATGCCCTGTTATTATTCCCATTTTACAGATTACTTACTAAGTTTCTTGCCCAGACAGGTTATGATGGACTATTATGTTCTCAGTTCTCAGTTTAAACTGAGAACTGTGTTTCCCAGAATTACCTCACCTATATGCTCCCACTACCTATAGAGTTAGGCAAAAGCACAACCTGCGAAAGGTTTAACAATTGGAAGTGATGCAGCAGAGGTTACTCTGAAAGTTGTTTTGCAACTGGATGAGGTAATGGACAGATGAAGCTGTATACAGTGGATCTTAGTTCTCTGCTCTACTATTTTCTTCCAGTCTATGAGTTGTGATGATCAATAGCAATCTCCAGGATACACCCAGACTATGCACTATGGAGTTGATCTCCACAGAAAAGACAGCTCTCCAGAAAGTTCTCCAATACTTTAGCAACTGGACATACTTAGCTTCTCAGATTGCTTACTAGCTTCTCTGATCCTCTAAACTCTCTCTCTTCCATGCCGTATTTCCCTAGCTCCACCCACATTTATAAAGTCCAATTCCTATAATGAATCCCTTTACCCAGAACACAGAGTGATTTTCCTCCCTGCTGAGCCCTTACTGATAGAGTAACTTTGCAATAAACCTCTGTAGAATGAATGGGCAATTTAGACCTAGCCTAGGGACTGCAATTTCCACAGTCAAGATTCAGACTTCAATATCCTGTGTTTTGAATTAATGCAAGCATGGTCTATTTGTTTCAAGTACCAAATATGCAAGAGGAAAATTTGACCAGAAGTTACTGAGATTAAAGTGTCTCGCTTATAGTTTTCCCATACAAGTGTACACAGTACTGTATCACAAGGTAATACTTGGACAAAATTTTGTCTAAAACAATTAACTCAATATGAACACCTGCCAACAAATAGAAAATTAAATATAAATACCTACAAATAGAAAAACAAGTGTGAATACCTACAACACATAAGTGTACCTGATTGAGACCACAGGTTTTCATGTCCTAGAAAGCAGGAGAAAACATTTATTCAAGAAAATTTTAAAAACAAGCATCATTAGAAAAGCCTCCATTATTAAATTATGTCTAATGTGTCTAAAATTGCCTGCAAAAATATATATTCTAGCTATTATATGAGGTTACTTAGTATCACTATATCAGTATGTAAAAGTGAGTGTTGAAAAATATATTTTAATAATGGTGACTGTCATAATTCATATTGACCTTTACATTTGAGAGTAAATTGATAAAGACGTTTTTATATAATGCCTTCAACTTTAAATTTTGAATAATACAGAGTCAAAATAAGAAGGAATTATCACTGTTGGTGCTGTGATACTAATGTAAGAGAAAAAATATTGGGCCATGGTGATGGTCACACCCAGTTCTTTCTTGTGCTTGCTCTACATAGCTATTGTATTTAAGTCCAAATCTCTTCTTCTAAACAGCCTGTCCTCAAATAAAGGCACTTCCTTGGAACATTGATAAGAAAAAAATTGATTCCAAGTCAGAGCCATGTCTATGTGGAGTTTGCAGGTGTTTTCCATGTCTGAGTGTTTTGTCCCCCCTGAATCCTGGTTTCCACCTATGTTTCAAAGGATTTTTTGGCTTGTTCAATTGTCCCAGTGTGAATGAGTTTGTGGGTGAGTGTGCCCTGTAATGAAAGGGCATCAGATCCAGAAAGGGTTCCCTCATTGCACCCTGAGAGGCCTGGGTAGACATAGACACACATGACTCTGAACTGGAGTATGCAGGTTGGAAAATGAATGAATGAATGAATGAATGCATGAATGAATGAATACAATTGTTTAATATTAGAAGCATTTGGGGAATTTATTTAGGAGTTTGGTGGTGTTTTAGTGTCCAGAAATATGCCATAGGAAATTAACCCCTGCCTATGTCAAGTACCCGATAATAAAGTTGGTTTCACTTTATGACATTCAGTTAAAGTTGCAGTTTCCAAGAACCTACCTACAAGGTAAAATGAGGACTTACTGTAGATGTCTGTGGTAAATTCTTGCTGTTCATTTCCATTAGGTTCGACAAACAGGGGTTGTAAAGGGAGTCTGCAAAAGGGACAGAAATGTCTCTCTCCAGTTCCATGTTTTTCCTCCCAGCACTGCCTGGCCGCAGCAGTTTACCCCCAACACGACTGTTTTTTCCCACTCTTTTTGGCACTTCCAGAATGAGTCTTATGATATCCCTTGGAGATGCCAACCACAGTTATCTGAGACTGTTCTGAACCTCAACTCTATGAGGCCCCTCCTCTTAGCTGCTACGCTAAAATATCAGCCTTTTCCCTTTTGTTCCCATAGCAGTGGGTCAGTAATTATTAGTTCTTATTCGCTCTGGGGTTACCCCAGTGTTCCCCTTCAGCTCTCAATACCTGTGACACTGTTCTGCTATTAAGTCCTCTTTGTTGAAATATTTCAGTGTGAATTCTCTTTTCTTTACTGGTCCCTGTCTGACACACTATGATATGACTTCTAATAAATTAAAGGGACTGAGCTCTCCTTTCCCGCCTCTTTCATTCCCTCAACCATTTATCAGGGTTCCTAGGGTATGTCTTTAATGTCCTCAAGAAATACCCTATTAGCTAATATGGGGCCTCTGCAGGTTTCAATTTCTTTCATGTTCCTTGTGATGTCTGCCATCAAGGCCTTGAAAGCAGGCCTTACTTACCAGGTCTTACTGATAGGCATCAAAGGTGAGGTCTTTCCTGAAGGTCCAAATATGGACCTTCTCATTCTGCAATTTGATCTGTGTTTCCTCCTTCCTTCACAATCATCCATCATAATACAATATCTGCTCTCCAAGGCTAATTTCTTTGATGCACCTTATATTACCTTTGTATTGGACTTTCACTGTCTTCTGCACGTATAAAGAATGATGTTCACTTTCATGGTCTATTTTATTACAAATCCTGCCCTATGGCAGTGGTATGAGCCATGGGGTTAAACTGAAAGGTGATCTCTCCAGATAGTTTGAAATACTTAGAATTACCCATGTCCTATGGAGGGGGACCAAGGCACTGCGGTGGATGATGAGTATATGGTGGTAGTTGTGCTGTAGTGACAAATACCTCTGGATTATATACAGTGCAGTCAACCTATGTTACTTCAGGAAAAAAAAAAAGAATTTTCCATGTTCCCACAGAGAGGAAGAAGTTTCATCCTCATACCTGCCCTACTTCAGATCATTATCAAATGTATCTGCTTTGTTTTCATTTCTTCTGAAAATTTCATTTAAATCAACTTCCATAACAAAAAAGAGTTTCAAAACTACAAACATTGAATCTCCAGATGTGACAGTATTACCTAAATCCTAAGATAAAAATACCTATGTTTCAAGTTGAGGCCAACATCATAATGTAGAAAGTGTTGACATGACCCACAATTCTTAGAATTCAATATAAAAATTTCTCCCAAGTTTTATATGATTTAAAAATAATAAATCCTCCCCCTTATTTGTTGAATGATACTGTTGTGTATATATGCTTTCCTAGGAAACTCAAGGCCTACACTTCTTGAAATTGTATTTGTGGGTTCAAAGAACTTTAGAGAAGATACAGTAGTTACATTTAGGGCTTTGGAGGCTCCAGACCACAAGAACTCCTATCAAATAATTAGATAATAAATCTGAACCCCTGAATTTCACTAATTAAACAAGAGAAAATTAAGAATAATATTTAGCTTTGGAGATCTCTAATAAGACATTGTACTTTGCACTAATATGCATTAGTTCCAAGGAGTGTATGAAAATTGCATATGTGAGGGATTTGAAAGCTATAACAGTAACAAAAATGAGGTGTAGATATCTGCAATACTCTTCTCAATAAAAGTGAATAGCCTGGAAAATATTTGAAAAAATAAAAATGTAAAGAAAGGGAATTGAAAATGCAGAAATGTAAAAGAAATTAGAACTCTTGGTGGAAGTCATAAAAACAAAACTTTAAAAAATAACTCACTTCTGTCAAAGTGGTAATTCACTGTACATTAGTGTTTATTAGTTTAAATGGGTAGCATGTGGAAAATAATAGTTTTCAAATATTGAAACACTTTTTTGTGTTATTTGCAATATTTTCAATGTGGTTCCTTAAATTTTTCATATTTTTTTCCAAGGAAAACTGGTACTTAATAGCCATATTATAGAATTTTTTGATGTGTTTATCTCCATGAATTTTGGAACAAATTACTCTAAAGTAGATTTCTCTTTCATGTTGTCAATTAATCTCATTGATGGCTTGATGGTTTTCATCTGTATATTTGGCTAGGATACATGTTCTTTACATTTTATTATGTAACTTTTAATTAGTGAAGAACACCTTGCTTATATTTAATTTTCCTAAATATGTTCCATTTGGTACAGTAGGAATAAATGAGACTCTAAATAGTTTTAGTGAGTATTTGTTGACCCTTGTAGACATGTAACATGCATGGACTCCTCTTGGTACTTGATGCTTTAATACAATCTATCAATATATATTCATAATACTGTAGAGATATGCAAGTGTTTTTGATTGCTATATTGATCAGATAATTTCCAATGACTATAATACTTTTTTTTTTGTAAAAAGCTGCATGTGTTTTCAACCCCTGCGCCACCAAGAAAGCTTAGAAACATCAACACTTTCCAATCGTATGAAAAAAGAATTTTTGTTGAATCAGACTTCACACCATTCCAGCCAACTGGCCTTGCTATTCAATTTCCAGCAGGAAAGATTTCCTAATGTAAATTAGTCTATAGCTAAAACACAATTTTTGATAGGGATCTCAAATTAGATTATACCTAATGATTCTCTGACAAAAATTATCGTTTTGGGCAGCTCTCACCACCTTTGACTACCTAGGTGCCTCTCTTTTTATTTCTCCTTTTCCTAGTGAACATGCCTTTTTGGACATAAAAAACAAACAAACAAACAAACAAACTCCACCATTTCCCCCAACTAGGAATTCTCCCCTTATTCTTTTTTTTTTCTTTTTTTAAGATTTATTTATACATACAAGCTGGGGTACAGGCCAGAGGCATGGGGCAGCGAGAGGGCCCACCGGAGAAAGAGTGGGGAGCAGAACAGGCAGATCAGAAATACACTGCTGAGGGGAGCAGCGGGTGAGGCAGGAGAGGTCTGCCCCACCACGTGTTGCTGCCAACAGTTCCACAGCACAGCGCTCAACCGCTGCGCCACCGGGGAGGCCCTCTCCCCTTATTCTTATAGTAGTAGAACCCTGAGATTTTAAACCAACACAAGTATTTTGAGAATAAATATTTTGTTTTTCAACATCCTATGAAGCAAGGTGTAGCCATTGATTAAATTCTAAATCACACAGTATGGAGAAAAATAATGGGCAACTTCTAACTCTGGCCTAAGAATGGCTACACTGTGTACTTTCCTCTTCTTCCTACAGATGGGATGTAGATGGGATGGTGAGAGCTAAAGCAGCCATTTTTGATTATGAGATTTCTGCCACGTTTAATAAAGATGGAAAGAAGTTGATCCCATTCTGAATGAATTTTATGTGAAAGAAAGATGAATAAATCTATTTTAGTTAGGTGAAGTTTATTTTGACCTTTTTTTGCTGCATGCAATTAAGAATTGTATGCTAGTCTATGGATAAAATGGGTAATTGTGACGCAACTACTTCAAACTAATATATATTTGAGCAAATTACTTAGTCTTCTTATGTTCCTGTTCCCTTACTTTTTGTATGATGTCAGTTGCTGTAAGGATCAACATAGTTAATCTCTGTAACTACTCACCTCTGTACTAGACGCAAAGTAATCCTTCAAAAATATTAGCTGGCATTATTATTAAGTAGTATGCCAACCTGTTCAATTATATAGATATGTTTTTGATAAATAACTCGAGAGTTTTTTAGAAGTTATATCACTAGTTAAATTAGTTCAAGTAGTTATATGCCATAAAAATATTTCAGTGAGTAATTTCAGGGCTTGCACTGGCATTTATTACCATGTAACAAAATTTCTAGGTTAAATTTTTCTATGGTATAGAACTTTATGATCTTTATTACTTTTTTTTTGTAATTAGATTGTATTCTACAATTGATTTTTAAGTAAAAACCATAACTTCATCCATAGAGACATCTTGTTTTATTTCTATGAAAAAGTAGACCAACCTTCTATCAAATTTCATATCCTGCAGGTGCTATAATTTTCACTCAAGTTTGTCAGGCCTACCTTCAGCTTGAGATCTATGGGCCTTGAATAGGCATCTAGAATATTTTAAACATTTTATTTTTTATTTTTATTCATTATTTTTTAAAGATTTGTTTATTTATGCATACAAGAGCTGAGGTATAGGCCAGAGGTTGGGGAGGTGTGAGAGGGTTCACCAGAGACAGTGGGGAGCAGAACAGGCAGATTGCCTGAAATACAGTACTGCTGAGGGGAGCAGCGGGCAAGACAGGAGAGGTCTGCTGCACCATGTAGGTTAGCTCCCTGGGCAGGGATCAAACTCAGGGATAGAACTCATGCTGCAGTGGCTGCCAATAGCTTCATAGTACTGAGTCTTTTTTTTTTTAAAGATTTATTTTTTATTTATACATACAAGCTGGGGTACAGGCCAGAGGCACGGGGCGGCGAGAGGGTTCACCAGAGACAGAGCGGGTAGCAGAACAGGCAGATCAGAAATACACTGCTGAGGGGAGCAGTGGGCAAGGCAGGAGAGGTCTGCCGTGCCATGTGGGATTCTCCCTGGCTGGGTGTCGAACTCGCGTTGCTGCTGCTGACAGCTCCACAGCACAGCTCTTAACCACTGCGCCACCAGAGAGGCCCCTCATAGTACTGAGTCTTAACCCCTTGCACCACCAGGGAGGCCCCTAGGATATTTTAAACATGTTAAGTGTTATTTCCTCACATATAGCTAAACTACAGGATAGAGGATTCCCTAATTACACCAGATCAGCTTTTCAGAAGTGTGGTTCAGTAAACCAATGGTATTGTACAAAAATATGATTTCCTGATCAAATAAATCTAGGAAATGCCAAATTAAACAGGATTAAATTGTTTCTTTTTCACAGAATTCCCTTGAAGACTTTAAAATAATAATATATATCATAAATCTCTAGGAAGAGTATTGATAGAAGCATTTTCCAAACTTACTTGATTAAGTAGCTCCTGTTTTCGTAAGGAATTACATACACCTAATACAATACCATAATTTGGAAATGCTAAATGTGACTGACTTAAGCAGGATCGTTGAGAAAATGGTTCTTTGTTGACATAAACATCTCATCACATTAAATCCTTAGTCAAATGTTTTCTTGGATCTGTCTTTTGCTCCTCACCCCCTTTAAACACTATGCATGTATTTTTTTAAAAGATTTATTTATTTATGCATACAACCTGGGGTGTAGGCCAGAGGTGTGTGGGGTGGGGGAGGAGTAAGAGGATTCACCAGAGACAGAATGGGAAGCAGAACAGGAAGATCAACTGAAATACACTGCTGAGGGGATAGGCGGGTAAGGCAGGAAAGGTCTGCTGCACTATGTGGGACAGCTTCCTGGCCAGGATTTAACTCAGGCTATGGTGGCTGCGGATAGCTTGATAGTGCTGAGACTTAACCCACTGTGCCACCAGGGAGGCCCTAAATGTTATGCATTTGAAAAAAAAAATAGTGCCATTGCCAGGGCCAGTGCTCAGGCCCAATTCTGGCTTTCTCTATTCTCCACTAAATTTCTCTAGCCACTAAATTTCCTACAGACCTTATAGCCAAGAACCTCCTTTTTTTTTTTTTTAAGGGTTTCAAGCTACTATCTTGCTTGTAAAGCAAATCCATCTGCTCTGAATTCACCATGATACTTGCCTGACCTGTGGATGACCTGCTTACTAATGTTATTGACTGAACCTATTTTTGTCTCAATAGCTACTACATGTAATAAGATTATTTTTGATGTTCATTGATGCCCCAAGGAATTCAAAATGCATAACTGCATTTAACTGGAATTAACTGGAATTCAAAATGCATAAGAAGACTCCTAGAAATCATATCTAAATGAATGATAAATTTTATTAACTATCAGGAGAAATTTGAATCAGGGCATTTTTGACTGTGTTATATTGTATGTGAGAGAGTGAATGGATTACTTTGAAGACTTGTGGCTTGTTATTTTTCATATTGTTAAATAGGAAAATTACAGTCATGTATAGGCCTGTACCCAGGACACACCTCACTAAATGAAAGATTTCTATCAGTAACAAAGAGATGAAAGCTGCCGTTAAGGTCTGTTATCTGGGCAAACCTTTGGCTATAGATGTGAGAATCCATCTAAATAGCCTAGCTCCAGTCACTACTTAAGCTAATAACATAGGCATCCCAAGAGGAGGTGGACTGTGGTAGTAATTAACGCAAGTCTGGGTATTTGACTTTGCTACTAAGATTGAGTTATAACTCTACAACATGTGAGACCTTGGGCACGTTTTTAAACTCTTAAACCTTTAAGCACCTTCATCTATAAAATGAAGCCAATAATGTCTAATTCATAGAGTTGCCATGAGGATTAAGAGTGACAGTTTATATACTACACTTGTATGTGGGTAGGTAATAAATAGGAACATAGTATTAATAAACATGGGTAATATTTAATAAACATGACTACCCACACATGCATGCTTGGACACACTCTGGCAAAAATGACTCCAGCCTTGTTGATGTTGGATATTCTTTTTACAATTTGTGTCTGCCAAATTGTATACTTAGCCACAGGCTCTTGTCTATTATTGTGAGTTATGTTGGATGTTCTGTGTAAAGTTGTTTGAGGTTCAGCTTTGAAGAAGTAGGACAACTGCTTACACATCTGAAGTAAATGTTGACTGGGTATCTTGAACCTTGCTGAAACTTAGGAAGTGCATGAGGCAAGTCTGAGGTAGGCACTCAGTGTACTCAAATAAAGAAACTTTAAGTAGTACCGTAGGGGTGTCAAAAACTGCGGTTGAGAGGAAGTATTTCCAGCATCTCAGGAACAGCAGAAAAAGTCCAGACTGCAGCAGTGTCTGGACTAGTGGGCTAGTGGTGGATTAGAAATACAGTGAGAACGAACTATGAGAGAAAGAGCAGAAAATTACAGTTGTATCCATCACTTAAAAGACTATGCTTCCTCTCAGCCTCATTTTCCCATTAACCTGAATCCTGAGAGTAGCTAGAATCCAGTAGCTAGCGAGTAAGGAGAGAAGGGAGAAAATGAGAGGAAAAAGTCTAGACCTCTGATTTCACCAACACCCCAGGGAAGACTTTCAAACCTGAAACAGACTGGAGGGGAAGGGATAAATGAGGACAGTACCTAATATTGAATGAACTATACTGGACTTAGAGTAGATCTAGCATACATCAGACTGGACATTTTTATCACTTAAATTAGACTCTTCTTGTCATAGACACAGATCAGAAAATCTAGGGGACCCATCCTATATTTCAATCATGGGTTGAAGAAGGTAAGTTCAAAAGCACTGTTTGGAAGTGACAGTTGAAGAAAAACACTAAAAGTTCTTTAATTATTCTCTATTGAAACAACATGGTTCAATAAAACATTTTTCTAGCTGGTAAATGCATATGTGTTTAGTTTTTTATTTGATAGTGTACTCTATACTTTTTGCAGATTATCTAATGAGTTAAATTATTATCTTTTATTTTATTGCTTTAATAAAAATGGTCCCTAACCACAGAGTAAAGCTAAGTCACTGATTTCAGTGCTAGTTTATTTTTCTGTTTTTCTGGAGATGAATGAAAATGCGCGCGCGCGCACGCGCACACACACACACACACACACACACACACACACACCCTCCTTTTTGTAGTGTCCTAGTAACTGTGATGAAAAAGCCAAGCATTCATGGCTGAGTGAATGCATGGGCAGTAGTGCCTCTATGAGTGAAAGAAAGAAAAGCTCAATCAAGCATGATGTCCATTTCTCCTTAATAAGCCTTTAAAAATGTAGTGGGCAGACATCATGGATTCAGATTGCTGTACCAGACTGAAGCTGAGTTGATGCGGGTGTGAGAGTTTGCACAGGAGAAAATACAAAACCATTACACGGGATGCTGCAGAAGGCATGTAGAGTGAAGGAAATGCAGACTCGAAGGTTCAGTCTGTGAAGGTCTATACACCTGCTGTTCGGCATAACTGAGATGATATGTCATATTTCACACGTAGCAAATTATCAAATGGATGATAGATATCTTTTCTGAAACTGTGTTTTACAAAACTGAGAACATGACCTTTTCAGACAGAGAAACAGGATATATGGATATATTTGTTTTCTAAAGTAAGAACAACTTACACTGATGACACAGAAGTTTCTAGTAACCGAGGTACAAAATGTTCATGCAGTCAACTTTTAAATCATGTGTCCACTCTTGGAAGCAAAGAAGAGGAACTTGGATAGCATCTTCATTCTCAAATCTGTCAAAACTTTTCATGAAGTGCTGAGACATTCTTATCCTCTGTTCCCTTCCCTCCATTCTACTTTAATTACCTGCACTGAGTTAAATTTTTGAATTTGCTTATGTAACACAAAAGAGGTAAGTCATAGTTGAAAAATTAATTCCTTCATACTAAAATTTACTATAGAAACTGGAAGGAGGAGTCCATTCGATTATCTATTTCTTCCCTAAACACAGATGACAAAATTACAAATACCAAATAATTTTTATGAATCCCTCAAGAAGCTGTTAAAGTATCTGTATCTATTACTTCTAAGTCAGAGTCTACAAACGAACATATGCCTTGAAATTTCTACAGTTTTGACTGTGGATTTATTTTGGATAGGTGGAATGGAAGAGTGGCTTAAAAGGATATGTGTGCAATAAAATGATGCATTAACACTTTAACATCTCTGCATTTCAATTTATTCAGCTAAAAGATTGTTATAATAATCAAACCTGCCTTCAAGGGCTGTTCTGAAGATGATATAAGGTAGTAAATAATTATGATTTCTACTGCTTAAATCCCTTAAGCCACTTCCTACAACCCTCTCAGGATTCAGGTTAATGGGAAAATGAGGCTGAGAGGAAGTATAGTCTTTTAAGTGATGGATACAACATCCCCAAACCTATCCTTGGCTTAGAAGGTCTTCCATCATTTGTTGGCCTGGCCCTCCAACTTCTTGTTTCACAGATTTTATTCACTATGAGCTGAAAGTTCTTCTTTCAGTTCCTACAAAGCTCCTGCTTTTTGCTGCCTCTGAGGTTTAATAAATGCTCTTCTTTGCTGGGATCATCTCTCTAACCTCCCACACACTCACACAGCCCACATAGCTCATTCCCAGTGGTCTACTTCTCAGTTTAAAAGTCACTTGTTTAAAGAGAACTCTTCTACTTTACCCATCAAGAAAAGTTCCTCCTTAGTATTGTCTTGCAAATAATCTACTTCATTCCTAACACCACAAGTGTTGGGAATGAATCAAAGAGAAGCTAGACAGAAATCAGGCAGGTGAGGACTCAGTGTTAACTTGTATTATGTTTAAAAAACATGTCCAACTGTGAAACCTATAAAGCTACATCTATCTGTAACTTTTCTGAAATATTTTCTATTTCACAGCTCAGAAGAGTAACAGGGTATTCTGACTCCCTGATGCTAGTTCATACTAAAAAAGAATGGGAAGAGGGAGCAGACTCGTGCAGGCAGTTGCTCTTTGCAAATACACTGAATAAATAAACTACTCTGATATTATAGGGTAGAGTATGTGGAGAGGAATGGGTTGTGTGCCAAGAGAGGATAGGAAAGTTGGGTTCCTTCCCTCTGTAGGAAGGAAAGATTGGGAAGATGGGTAAAACATTTTCTCTATGCTCAACTAAATATATTAACAGTAACTACATGTAGTGGCCTTTTTTTGAGGTCAAATATAGACAAAAAATTGTGTACACATATTTGTTATATACACATGTAGATATGTAAATACATATGTATACCCCCATAGAAATACAATGTAGTACATGTATCTGACTATATACTATACATATAGCATATAGTATACTATGTTATATATCTATACATAAGTATACATAATATAAGTGTCATATGTATGGAGATATAGAAATATATTTGTGTGATTTGGGTAATATCTGCCTCTGTTATCATATTGTGAACTCCAAAAATATGATAAAGTATGTATACCTTGTTTATCTCTGCATCTGTGACATCTCATCTTCTATATAATATATATATGTAAGAACTAGTTGGATGAATAATAGTTGTAAAGAGTTTAATGTGTTATTTGACTTATTTTAAGAATGCAGTAGATGCTAGCTCTTATCCTGATTGCAGTGCTGCTGTTTCTGCTGATAAAACATTCTTAATATGTTTGGTTTTAAATTTTTGTCTAGACTATGCATTTCCAAGACTTCTATTTCAAAAATTCACGAGCTTGTTTGGAGGGTCACTCAAGCAGCTAGTTTTTAAGTGAACCTATTTTCAGGCAACATTCTATAGTTGCAAATTCCAGAGGGTCCCAAATAATAGCCTAAAGCAGAAACAGGGTGATGAAGAACTAAGAATTATGTTTTCTCTCTTCTTGATATTTAATGAAAACTTTATGTTTTAAAATAAACTATTTCCACAATATAATCAACTTTTGGTTAATAATTGAATTGACTGAGTAGTTTACACTGATCCTTGTCATCCTTACTGTAGATATCTACTACATGGTTCCTTTGTGATGCAAAAGAGTTAATAAAAACTTTCAAAGCAACTCTTAAAACTTGTAACAAAGTACAAGGTATTCAACCTAATAAATATAAGTATTACAATGTAATAAAATGAATATTTAAGATGTTATGATGGGTACTTCAAAGAATTCAAGTAGCAGATTTTTTAAGTACCCATACTGCAAGGCAGACTGACAAGAGCACTCCAGCAGAGATAATGGTACTTCAGGAATACAAATAGTAATAAGAAAAGCTTCTCAAGATCCCTAATACGTAGTCCACAGGCAGACAAGCATACTCCAGTAGTGGTAAAAATAAATGACAATGGGAAAATCAAGAGAGAGTAATGTATATGCCTGAATATGAGGCACCTCTTCCCCACCCTCAAAATTAGGTATCATACAAGGTGTTATTGTGGACAAAATTCCTAAGAATCATCTCTGAGGCATCACAGTAGAATGCTTAAGGAAAAAGCTTTGAATCCCATTATCAGGTTTGAATCCTTCTTCCATTATTGACTGCTTTTGAGTTCATAGATGAGATGACCTTTCTGTATCTGGATTTTTTCACTAGCTAAAAGAATACCTCTAATCTCCTAGCCCTGTTGAGAATCAAAAGAATTAAAAATTTGCAACAATTCCTGGTCCAATAGTCTTCCCCTAGCAGAGGTTTCACTCTCTAGGGTTTAAGTTATTCAATATCTGAAAATATTATATATAATGAGATGTTTTGAGAAAGAGAAATCACATTCACATACTATTACAGTTCGCAGTTCCAATTGTTCTGTTTTATTATTAATTCTTGTTATTCATCTCTTATTGTGCTTCACTTAGAGGTCAAACGTCTCATAGGTATGTATGTATAAGAAAAAACAGTATATAATGGGTTTGGTACGATCCTCAGTTTCAGGCATCCACTTGGGGTGTTGGAATGTATCCCTTGAGGATAATGGCATGACTTTTACATATAGGAAATAAGTATCCTATGATCTCTGCCTTTCTTCAATATCTTAACAGTGATTCAACTACTGCTGAACCACTGGGGCTGGGGCTGGGGAGTAAATTCTAAAACAACTTCAAATAATCCTCATTTAGACTGATGAAATATTCCTTTTAAGATTTATTTATTGATGCATACAAGAGCTTGGGTGTAGGACAGAGCTGTATGTGAAGAGGAGGGTGAGGGGATTCACCGGAGACAGAGTGGGGAGCAGAACAGGTGAATCTATGATATACACTGGAAGGGGAGCAGCAGAAGAGACAGGAGAGGTCTTCTGCACCATGTGGGAAGCTCCATGACCTGAGATCGAACTCATGCCGCAGTGGCTGCCTATAGGTTCATAGTGCTGAGACGTAAGCCCTTGCACCACCAAGGAGGTCCCCTAGATTGATCAAATTATTTTGAAAAACAAGGAGACAAAGATATTTCAACAGATTAAATAATTATTTACCTCACAATTTTAAGTTTTCATTTCAAAGTAAGCATTCTTTTAAAAACTATTAAAAAAACAGTGGAAATGACTAATGAATGAGAGACATCAACTCTTTAATACAAAGTAAGCAGGAACCTATAGTTTGCAGTTACATTCCTAGTGACAGTACCAAAAAAGATTCAGTTAGGTATTTTTAAAAGTTTAGACAGAAGTGAAAGTAATAGGGTCTTAATAACCATAATAACCACACGACAGTTCAAAATATAACCATTATGATGAAGTGATTAATGTAAAAATTAAATGTTATAGTTTGAAATAAATTACACTGGTCAACATTGAGATCGTTACTAACTTAAAAAGGCCCTAATCTATAGTATCTTGGTGTGCTGAACATGAATATAACCCTGAACATTTTTTATTAGCTCTTATTTTGAAGATATTTCATATAATTCATTTTATGTTTCACCGTCTAAATTGATTCAGTAGGACTGCAACAACATCCTAACTTAGTCTAGAGTGATGTAATATTGCATCGCATTGCATAACAGCATCATGCACACATCATCCAGAGTTGATTGCATCATTTTCTGATGCAATGCAATACTATGGCCAGATGGCTGCTGAAGTAAGCTGACATCAGCAGTGCACTATATAAAGCCCTGTCGGAAAGGTAGAGCAATGAAAATATTTCAGGCTTTGTGCAAGACAGTTTAAGCTACTGTTCCATAGACCTGTTATGATTTTATCCGTTTAGGCACAACAGAGAACAGTCATGCCTCCAAAGTGCGTTAATAGCGTGGACAATTTCTGCTCTATTTGTGGGGAAGTGACATTTACCAACCAGAAGAAAAGGATCACTTCTCAAGTGAAGAAGGCTTATCATCTTTACTTTGGATAGAAGGTTGGTGACCAAGACAAGCCTTGGGCCCCGCATGTGTGCTGTGCTACATGGACAACACAGCTTTCACAGTGGTGAATTGTCAAAAGACCATCCATGCCATTTGCAGTCCCCATGGTGTGGAGAGAGCCAAGCAACCACATAAAAGACTATTCCTTCTGCTTGGTTCCTCCTCTTTCTGGCGGAATAATGAAGCAAAAGAAGTCGAGAATAGGAGAATTGTCTACGCAAACTTTCAGTCTGCATTGAGAGCAGTTCCACATGGTGAGGGACTTCCTATTCCAGAACCTCCAGCAGGATATTCTCTTGATTCATCTGATGAGGAAAAGGGTAAGCCGACCTGTTCTCCTGTTCCATCAGCATGCAGTGATCCAGATTTTCACTGTGGTGCATCGTCAACCCCACACAGACTAACACAGGAAGAACTCAGTGACCTGGTTCGTGATTTGGACTTATCCAAGAACAAGGCAGAATTGCTAGGATCAAGGCTCCAACAATGGAATCTTCTAGAAGAAGATGTCACAATTATTTTATATCAAAAGTGTCACCAGCAGTTGGAAACGAAAGTACTCTGGCAATCTGTTCTGATATTGAGGGCCTCATGAATGCTTTAGAAATCACTCATGACCCACAAGAATGGAGACTATTTCTAGACTCTTCGAGACTGAGTCTTAAGGCTGTGCTTTTGCACAATGGAAACCATCTTCCATCTATTCTATTCCTGAATGGCTGTACAAGAGACAAGCGAAGAATCCAAGAAGTAGTCTATGACTTGATTTTTTACAGGTATTACTGTTGGCATGCATTTTTGTGATGTAAACATCAATTTATTGCAGATTACAAAAATAACCTAGAGCCAAAATTAGAATTTGACTGTCAAATTTGTGTTGAGCACATACAAATTGATAGGAAATGACTAATTTTATTTCAGTAACATGACTTTTGTAAAAATTTATTGACCATTGTTATTTTCTAAACTGTGAATGGAACCCCCCCCCCCAGTATTTCTAATTTGTTATGGTTTTATTTTATAGTTATTTTTCAAAATAGATAAATACCACAATTAGGCACATACCTATTGATCTACATCCTTAATATTTTATATTTGGCAAAAATAACATTGGACTTTCTTTTAGAGAAAAATGGAAATATTACTTATTTATTTAGCAATTATGGTATTATTTTTGATTGTAATAACCCTGGTTTACAACACTCTATATGACAGGTCCATACCTCTTCAGACATATGTCACCACATCACACCCATTACTATAGCACCCAGAATCATCTCTCACAGTTTATTGGGTCCTTCTTCCTTTGTTCTTCCCCCCTCCCTTGGTATCTTAAATTTTACAGTCAGATCTAGGTTTTGATTTGTTTTGGTTTTGTCTGAACTTTTGTTTGTAGGCAAGATTACTTCAAATTCTGTTGTGTAATTAATTATGGGTATCCGAGATTTAGAAAGTCTTGAGAGGGTAGTGGGATTTGAGCCTAGTCTGGAAGAATAATTGGGAAAAAGAGAATATAACTAAGTGTACGGAGTGACTGTCTTCTAGGGGGCCTTAGATATATAATCATATAAAATTCTCTTAGGTATTATTATTTTCAGTTTACAGATAGGGAAATTGAGGCTCAGATAAGTTAATGAGTTTGTTCAAATGCCACAACCTCCATTTTTAATGCAGGTCTTTTCAATCCTAGTACCCCATATTTGCTTTAAGAGATAGCCCAGGAGGATCCAGAAAAAAAAACTGGGTTGGAATGATTGGTGTCATTTACTCAACATTTCTTATCATGGGGATTATAACATTATCTCTTTAAGGAGTCGTTGAATAACTAAATGAACTTTCACAACTAAAGAGTTGGGAATAGCAAATGACATACAGATGTACTACGGTTGTTAGTTTGGATGTAAGGAAAAGGGGAAGGAGGAAAAAGAGAGTAAAGTAGGAGAAAACGAGGATAGGAAAATCTCCACTTTCTTAAATTGCCTCTTTCAGAAGCAGAGTGCATTCTGGGAAGAAGGAATGGAGGAGCAAAGACACAAATTCTGACAAAGACAGAGTTCTACCTCCTTTCCTATAAAAATCGAGGAAATAGGGTTGAACTGTGAGCCTAAATGGAACTTACTGGGAATATATATAACAATGGCCTTGGCAGCAAATGGATTTTCAGACTTTAATACTTGGGGATTTTCTATTTTGCTTCTGAAACGTTTCACTTTGAGGGCTGCTAAATAATTTATAGCGTATAAATACAGCATGGATATGCTCACTTTATCCACTATTTACTACTTAACCTCTTTAAGCCTTGATTATTTTTTATATAATTGGACAAATAATTCTAATACAGTTGTTGTATACATACAACATATGAATATGAGGTGTTTGGCAAATAAAAAGTAGTTTTGCCACATTTCTTCAGATATTTTTAATTATCCTCCATATTCTTTTTCTTAAAACTGGAATGTATCTTATAACCAATGTGTACATTCATTAAGAGAACATTGTTTTCCTTTCACTTTCCAAAACTACTAACAAATCATTGGTGTGTCTTTTAGCCTTAATCTAATTTCCCTCAGAGAAGACTGTGATTTAAGAAGTCATGTTGTATTTGCTAACCATTTCAAGCAATCAAAAACCTAGTGTTCCGTGAATTTTTAAAATAATAAATGACTAAATAATAATCAAGGAATTATGGTATTGTTACAGAGAGGCATAGGGTCCCAATCGGTTTTGAAAACTCTATCACGAGAAGTAACTTGAGGACAAAGCAATACTGGACATTCTGAGACATACCATAACTAATGTACAAATTCATGTTTATTTATAACTCAGCTTGCTTAGAAGATTTCAGATGATTTAAACATAACAGAAGCTAAAAGTATAGGAGAATTCTGAGGGGTGGGGATGGGGAGGAACAGCAAAGAGCAAACCAGAGTATGGACCTAAAATGAAGCCAGAAGAAAAGTCTCATAAACAAACTTTTGTAAAAATCTACAGAAATGAATTCTTGTCAGGAAAACTGGTAGAAATAGGACATCCTGTGAAGTACTTAGTTCATAAGTATCAAGAGATTTGGTGTTTCTGGAGCGTCTCACTGCTGCTTCAGGATCTTTTTGGCGGGCAGTTTGCTTGGGTGAAGATGGCTCCTCCCAAAGGCCTAGGTTCCTGGGAAGCCTCCCACACTTTGAACTTCACCAATTACCTCATTTTCATAATAAGCTCACTACTTTCCTTAATTGCTTCACTTCCATTAACAGGTACAGGGGAAAGATAAGGACATGTCATCTTTTAAAGGAGAGAATTCCATGTCTGTGAAGAGATGCTTATTAAAATATAATTAAAATAAGAATAAGACATTGGCCTTTGAATTCACTTGGGAACAGATTTTATGAACATTTATGTATTGGGGGTACAGGGCTTTTGGGCATTATTTTCTTTTGTCTTTATTATCACTTCAACAGCAGCGTATCAAGGTCCAAACTCCAAAGGAAAACGACTTTCCGGGATCTAACTCACTCAGGTGCCAGAAGGACTGGCACAAGACATGGTTATTCGTCCCTTGGGGGGAAAAATGAGAAACAAGAATGTAAAAAATCACCGAGGAGTCTGTATCTCTCAAGGGGAAGAGTTCAGCTCTAAAGTAAGCTATCACTTTCATCCCTTAAACCTGTGTGCGCTCTGGCGCGATGCGCTGCCTTTCAGGTTCCTTGCTCAGAGGGGCAACTTGAAGAAGCCTACATAGTGGGGCTCAGTCCAACCAGCGCGGAGCTTGTTAAAAAGACAAATTCCGGGGCCCACGTAAGGCAACTGATGCAGAAGCAGCCTGGGAAAATTAGAGCCCTAGATGAGTCTTAAATTTGGGAAATGCTGAGTGAACAGGGCAAGTACTTGGTGGAGTAATGCTAATTACCAGCGGCGGCGAGGATCCGCCCATTTGACAAGCAATCCCTCACCGGTGCGCACCGACCGACCCCTGACCTGCGGGAGCCAGGTGAGGGTCGTGGGCCTAGCCTCGCGGGAGGGCCGTGCCTCCGCCTCTCTGGCTCCGGGACGCGCCCCTCTACTCCCCGGCGCCCGGGCTCGGGCGCCTCGCGGCCGAGATGCGCCAGGTGGCGAGGGTGCCAGGCGCGGCCGGGTCGCGGAGGACTGAGTCAGTCGCCCAACTATGCTGCGGAACCAGGGCGGCCGGCTCGGTCACCCCCGCGGCTGAGCACGGGCTGCCCCCGCGCCGGGCGCCGGCACCCCGCCCCCGCGGGCCCAGAGGAAGCGGCCCAGGCACGGCGCGGGAGCACCTGGGCCGGGCGCCGGTGGTGGGCGCGGCGCTTCCGGAGCTGCGCGCCGGTCCGCGCTCCCCGCCTCCAGGTGCGGCGGCCGCGGCGCGCCGGCCCGAGTGACAGCGCCGCCCGCGCGGCCGCCGCCGGGCAGCAGACGCGGTGCGGGCAGCTGGCGGGCAGCGGGAAGGAGGAGGCCCCGCGCCGGGCACGGACGGGTGAGGACCGAGCGAACCCCGCGGGGAGAGCGGCCGGCGCCCGCCTCCCCCGCCTGCCTGGCTTTGCCTCGCCGCCCGCGCGCCAGGCGAGTCTCCCGGGGCCGCGGCGGGGCTGGACGGCGGAGCCGGGCCGGGGTGGGAGGACAGCCCTAGGATGGGCCGGGGCTTTTCGGCACTTCGCCGGGTAAATTTCCAGGGCGCGAAGTGCTCGGCTCTGGTTTCTGCCCCTTAGATTGCGCCCCAACGTGTGGGCGTCTAAAAGGAAACCAGAAGCGGGTAAGTGCTACAGAAACTCCACTTACTAAGGGCATCTGGCCCGGGAGGGCGCCTTTCTGGATAGACAACTAGACTCCCCTCCGCCCTCCCGAAAACGAGCTACCCTTTGGCGAGTTTCAGGCACCGAGTTATTTACCAAGTCGAGATAATGAGTTTGTTGTGATCTGTATGCTCCCCCGCACCCTGCTTGTTGGACACATTGGACGACGGGCCTGTTAATTAACTTTAATTACATTCATTTGACCTCAGCCTGCCTGAACCCAGGACCGTACGCGGGAACCTGTCGGCAGTGAGTTTACCAGAGTGATCTTTCCTTATTTTGGAGACAAGTCTCCTGGGAGAATGGGTGCTCATCTTATTTAGTAAAGTAAGTTCATTCTGGCTTTTTTTTTTTTTTTAAACACTTCCCTTTGGTCCTCGTTGGGCACTGTGGGTTTTCTTTCGGGCGAAGGTATCGTGAAATTATGTTGCCAATTATAACCTTTGCTCATAAGAGGGAAATAAAAGCTGGTTTGTATTTTGGGCTGTGGCAAGTATGTATGGTGTGATAGCAACTTTTTTTTTTTTTTTTTTTTTTGGCAAGCTTGTCCTTGAAGTAGACTGCTCAGTGGAATATATCCTTTTGGTTAAAAAAAAGTGTATTGAAAAAATAAGCTATTTTTGAAAGTACATTGACTCGGATGTCGTTGTGATTACCAATAATAGTATTGTACTTACAAGCTCAGTATTGATTTCCCCGCACTTAAGCACTCCTCACGGCATGAGTTTATGGAACTTTGCCCATAAGTAATCAGAAGACGAAGTTAAGGGTGTTTTTAAAAGGAAGCTAACTTTTTAAAGAAAAAAAAAAAAGATACCGCAAGACTCTCAGTTATGACCCCATGCACTCACCAGAGAAATATTGAGGGAAAATTCTCATGACATTTCACAGTGTAACAGTTTTAAAAGAAAGAAAAAAAGTAAAATGGGTCATGCAACCAGGCTAGATTCTAAAGTGGAAATGGCTCCCTGATTCCTTTTCAAACATGCATTTTACACATGCACATTGAAGGTGGATCCCTTCACAAGGAGTGACTTACATAGACTTGTTTTGTTGGTACTCAGATTTATTTAATTTAAAATGTACCTAGAGGGTAAGTCAAATGACTTGTTAAAACTTATTTATGTGGGCGTGTGTATGTTTGTATTTTTTTCCTTCCTCTGTAAGCCTGTCAGGTTTTATATGGGCTGTCCATGCAAGGAGAAACTGATGTTACCTTTCAAAACAAATTCTTAATCATCTAATATCACAAGTGAGGCTTATCACTATTCAGTTAATAATTTTCAATTCAATTAAAGTTAGGTACTGTGGCTCAGTATAAGACTGAAATTATAATGACTTGCAACTTGTTTTAGAAACTTACCTACCAGTATGAAACTATGACATTTTAAAAATCTGTCTGCCTAGGACTCTGAATTAGAGGCTTCATGATATCAAGAAGGTATTTCTTTTTGTTTTGTTACTTTCTGCCATATTTCCCTGCAACCATGGGGACATTTGCAGAAAGTTGCCATAAAAATGTTACATATAATGATGACCATTGCTTTTCAGTAAGTGACTATTCTAACTAATCTTCTTTTTGACACACATTTTTCTCATGTATTTATTGACTAATTTATTTGATTCATTCCTTGCCCTTACAAAACTGAGGGATTTTTGAAATTCTTTGTAATATATATATTAATTAGGTAGAAAATATCTCATTCATATTGGAATATTCAACTTTGAGCATATGTGAGAGATTAGAAGTTATGATGTCTTTATAATCTTTATATAAAGTTCGTGATTCCTGTTACTTAAAAATGTACTGGTCAGATTAAATATGTAATAACAGTTAAAACACTTTGTCAGTTTGTTTTCTTAGTTGAAATAGTAGGTGATTTGTTCTCTTCACACATCTCTTTAGTTACATTTTGTGAAATTTTGTTAGTTTGATTCAGCATAAGTTTACTTCCTTACTCCTGCAATGGAGGGAACAAAGGAGAACGATCTCCTTGGTGATTCATTCTGAAGAGCTTCAGGGATAAAAACTAGTATTGAAGAGGTGGGGAGAATTATTTTGCACTTATACATTGTGCGTAGAAGGGGGTTGACTTGATGAGGGAATACTGAGGAAAGGACTGAGCAGATAGTGTATCTGCTTTCATGTTCTCACAAAAACAGGATGTAGAAAGGATTCTACTGGTACATTACAATGCTTTAGGAAGCACAGAGAATGGTTAAATCAGTTTGAAGTTGGAGAGATGATTAGGGCACACCAGAAGAGAGTTGCAGTCTCATGTTTCTCATTGTTAGGTGATGTGGTCTCGTGAAAACAGTTGCCAAGATTATTTGGCAATTTAGTGAAGTTCAGAATTCTTGGCCTTCCATAACCAATTCCAACTTCTTTTACTGGCATCACTTTACCTTTTGAACTCTATGGGTTCCCAGTTATCCTCACCGCCTTGCAGTTAATTGCTTATGGACATCTTCTGCCTCTGTGTCTTTTCCTATTTCAGATGCTGTTGTTCTACCTGGTGCATTTCTGCAAGCCCATCTTGAAACCTCTCCCTCCCCATAGCTTTCACTGAATCACTTTTTCTTCAAATCTCTGAACTGCTGCGTATTTCACTCATATCCATGGAGCTGATTGGAGATTTTTCAAGTGTCTAGGCACTTGTAAAAGATGATGGTGCTACTTTTCTATGTAATCAAAAATAAAACACACTTAAAGCATGTGAAAATCAAGGTTAAACAAATCTGATTATTATTTAATGATCCATCAGCATCTTTTGATTTGGTATTCTTTCACTTAGTGGCACTTACTGAATAGTGAAGAACTGACTGTTTATAAGCAAGCCATTTTCTTCTGCTCATGATCATATCTAACCTCCCCCTTTAGATTTTAAACTCTTTGAGAGAAGGCAGTGCATCTTCATTTTCTTTGTAGTGCTTAGCACTGTTTTCAGATGAGACGATAGGTACTGTTATCTTAACTGCAAATATTTCCAGCTATTATCTCAGAGAGAGTAGTTAATATGCTAAGGGTGTTTATTGGATAGAGAAATGTAAATAAGTCACTAAGTTGGGAAATATTTGCTGAGAATACCCTCTTTTCCAAAAATAAGACTTTGACAATTAAAGAACCAGTAGGAATAAGTCCTCAAATTCAGTTGGAAAAGAGGTCAGGGTGCTATTTATAAATGCAAAGAGAGGAAATGGTCACAGTAGGCTCTTTTGAAACATCTGGTTGTTAGTCTAAAAATGTGACTCAAATTCAGAGAAATGTTGGAATAGACATTTAGCTAAAATTTTATTGAAGTGTGTGTGTCTGTGTGTGTATAGTACACAGACATGTACATCTTAAGATCTTTTTATTGAAGTATATCAAACTAGTCTCCACCTGAGTAAATTAAACATTAAAGCTATGTTTAGTATCGCATGAAATGGAACAACATCTTGAAGAGTATACACCTGTGATCATGTCAAGAGTTCAAAGGGGTCTGATTTTCCTTTCAGCTGGAGGTGGCCAGGCTGTAGAGGATGGGGGAAAAGGGGACTGGCGCTGGGCAGAAGCAGTTGCTCGGGTGTCAGTGGCTTCCAGGTGGAAGTGCTGCACAGTTGTGCAATTGCATTATTACTCCTTTTCATTATTCCCACTTGTGCTCTTTTAGGAACTCAAGACGATGAAATCTTGCTCTGGTTGCCCAACAATTATGGCTCTACTTTAAAGATATTTAAGATTTGAAAAGGAGTATCAAACATTAGCCAGTTAACTTACTGTCTGGATGGATAGCTTGCAAGAGAAAAGAAGCCAAGGAGATTATCAAGCACTTAACTGTTGAGATAATATCTAAAACACTTAAATCTAGGTAGGACATATGCTACTAACAACTTCTCTTAAGTGTCAGCACCTATCACTCTTGCCTTTCACAGGATGCAGAAATGGGTATTAAGTTCTATCAGCTGAAGAGCTGTGTTTTCAGGCTAGACAGTAAATAAAACAAAATATTGTTTGGAATAATCCCATCTCCTTGATCAGAGTCTTGGGATGTTTAGCCCAGAGCCTGACTGTTTTCAGCTTAAAGCTCAGTTATTCTCCATCTAGCAATCACTAATGAAATGCTTATTGCTTGCTGGAACCAAGGTTGTTCCCATATTTACTCATTTCCTCTTCAGACTGTCAACTGAGGTATATACTGTTGTCATTCCTGCTTAGAGATGAGAACCATGAGGCTCAAGAAAATAAAGTAACTTTCTCAAGGTCATGTTGCTAGTACATGACAGAGTTGTGAGCTCTGATAATCGTGGTAAAATCATTCTAGCTCCTCTAACCACATCCATATTTTACTAAATTAATAAAACTTTACTGCTGTATTAGCCACTTTGTGGATTTATTAGAAGAATAATTTACTGTACTAACTTAAAGGGATGCAACTTATTAGCTAGGCAAAACAATACCAATCAAACTGAAGGCAATATAGCATATTCAACAGATGAATTAATAATAATATAGGCAGTATTTATAATTCATGTTAAGTACTATGATATGTGCTTTAAATATTTTATTTGTTTAATCCTAACAGAACTCCTAACAAATAGGAGGTACATTATCCTTAGGGAAATTAAGTAACCAAGCTAGGCAGTTAGCAAGTAGTCAACTCAGTAACTAAGGTACAAAATTCTCTGTACCACATTTAAAGTTAAAGCTTTAAGACTAAACAAAATTTCAATACTTCTAGTCAGTCAGATTTTTTTTTTGTTGTTCTTCTGGTTCTTCATTTTTTTTTTTAAAGTGATGATTATTGACTGCTCTGGTGAGCAGTAAACGGTTTCTCGGTGATATTTGATAATTTTATTTTGATTTTGCCTTCTTACTATTGTCTTCAATATCTGTTGTACTATGGAGTTCTGCATTAGCAGTCTTTTTACAGTGACAGATGCAATATTTTAATAAACTAAATTCTATTTTACCCTGTTTCACACAGTGATTTCGAAGATGTTCTCCCTTAATTTGGCATAAGCTCTTAAATCTCAAGTATAAATGAATGTTTAACTATTTACATGAACACATATACCCACAGTCAAAATGAAAAGTTGTGTGAAACTTGAACTTGCAAAGTATGGTAGATTTAAGCAGCATTTTCCTAATGACTGTAAGTACTTGTGCATAGGAGGACAGTCCAAGAAGAGGGAAAACGCATGTCTTTGATATCCCTCTATGGCTAGATAAGTTGAACAGGCATCACAGTTATTAGCACAGATGGTGGAAATTAAAATTTAAAATTCTTAAATTTCTTAATTAGCTTAAAATTCTGCCTCCATTGTTTTATCTGCTGTGTGACTTGGGCATAAGGCTTTTCCCTAAGGCACTATTGGAGTCACTGAGACCCTACCCAAATATTGGCTGTTATTATGAGCAATGTAAGTTTGAAGGATGAAAGAATATGGATGTATTTTGTTGTGGGGGGAGGAAAAGCGTAGTGGCCAAGGTAGAAACGCCCAAGGCGTACTGGAGGTCAGAGCCTGTGGGTGACCACAGTTAAGCAAGATGGCCAGCTTGAGGGAACGGGACTTCCTGGCAGAGGTTGAAGGGGGGTAGCGTTGCCACCATTAAGGTGAGTGAACAGATGTAGAGAAGAGGGATGGTAAAGGATCAATTTTAGTGTTCTGGAGGTCAAGTACCCAGGCTAGAATAAAAAATTAGGATTCTTGACCCTTGATCTTTTTGCAGTGTGCTCTGTACTACGGCATGGAATAATACAACAATAAACATATTTTTTTCTAAACCACTTCCTTTTCTGTATGGTTGTGGGGAACAAAGTGTAACAGGCTGTCTTTATGAATACATGGAGTTAATGTCTTATCAGTGAGTTTGCTGTGTGATACCTGTATGGTGTCACCATGTTTTGTACTGAAGCAGTGGTGGAACTCTGTCTGACCGTTTGACTGCATTAACTAGTCAGTATGTTATCTGCATGGACCCTTCTGATTTATGCAGGGGTTAGCTGTTTCTGCACACTAAGTTTACTAGCAACTTGAAGACTGGGAAACTTCTCCTATTACCTGTAGTGCCAGCTACCCAACAGGGGTAGTAGAGGAGTACAAATTGTACCTGAGGCTTCTACTCGGGTTTTATCATAGGATGTCATCAATCACCTTTTTTAATCTACTGGTGCCACGCAATCATTCTGTCCAGCAAAAGCATTTTCTTGCACATTTCTGGATTTCCCCCTAGGAGATCGTTCCATCCCATCAGGAATCACTGTTCTGGAATACAGTGAACTCTCATTGTTCTTAGAATCTGGGAAATTGGGGTTGATAGCATGGAAAAGCTTCATTATTCATAGGGCAACTTTTTAATTCAGTAGATATTTTCTAAGATTCCTTTCAATCCTATGATGCTGATTGCTAGCTTCATTATTTTGACACATTTGCAGTTTCTAAGTATGCTAAGAGTATGTTTCTATGGGATGAGAATGGGGTTGGGGTGTAGCGCACTATGGTGACTTCTTTTTCAGAGGCATTAGGAGGCAGAAGGCTGTCTTACTTGATGAGTTTTTCAAAGCTCCACTACTGATTTGAAGTGCCCCCGGGTCCTGATTTGAATATCCTTTTAGTGGTGAGATGAATTGGAGAAATCTGAATCCTGTCTGCTTTGTGCAAGCTTATTGACCTAAATAGACAAAACTGTAAAATTATGTACACTTTTCCCTTTTCATCTTAAGTCTTCACAGAACTGTGAAGAAGTTAATCAGCAAACATTGGGCACTTGCTAAATGGCTGACTGTACTGTATTCAGCCTGATATGCTAGGATGGTGACTAATAGAGCAGATCCCTGTTCTCTTTGGTCAGTGAACAGATGTGAGGAAGTAATAGATGCAGACACAGGTGGAGCAAGGCAAGTAGTGAGGCCACGGTGTGCTCCTCTTCAGCTGGGCTTAGGGAAGCTTCTCTGAAGACGGTCCACTTGTGTGGAGACTTACTAAAGTGATAGAGTGCCCATGAGCTGTGGGTATATGTTGGGGAAACAGGTTTGAAAAAGATGAAAGAGTGAGCGGGAAGGTCATGACCTGCTTGGTGGTAGTTGCCTGATGGAGGGGAAGGTCAGGGAGATGGAGATGGGAGGTCACAGGAGGGCCTTTGACATGACTGTCGTTAAAACATGAGTCCTCATCGCTGCTATATTGAGATTATGTGGGGCCCAGAACAGACTCAGGGGTGTCGTTAGGGGTGTTGCAGTGATCTACGATAGACAAGATACCAGCTTAGATTAAGATGTGAGCAGGGGAGGTGGTAAGAAGTAGTTGGTTTCTTAGAGCTCAGTAAGAATGTGTAGTAACTCATAAGTCAGGCATGCGGCAGGTGTTCCTGTTTGTTACTTCCTCGTGGAAGTGGGTCAGGATAAGATGGGTCAAAGCACAATCACATCTGCAGTGCCAGCGCTTTGTACATCCTCTAGTCATGTATTAGACACACATCATGCACTTTGTTTATGAGCATATAATTTGACATTTTTTGGGCAACTTATGTAGGCTGGTCATCTTGGCAGAGTTATTATTTGTTATGGGATAGTAAAAATAATTATAATGGCAAACACCTATCTGTTGTGTGGTGTTGGTATTCTAAATGTTTTACAACAGCTCTGTAAGGGAGGGACTATTATAACTTCCATTTTCCTTATGAGGGAACTGAGTCACAGAGAACTAAAATCCTTGTCCGAGCTTATAAAATTAAGTTGAGGATCTGGGACACAGGCTGTCCAGCTTCAAAATCTTGACTTTTACCCATACTATCCCACTTCTGGGATGAATAGAATGTGCTTAAGTGCTCTATGAAGTAAATGCAGAGAAGAGAATTTATTTATTGTTCGGTAGACAACTTGTGAAAGAAAGAACATTCGAGTTAGGCTTCTAGGAATGGTAAAGATTCCAGCTGTGGGAAGATAATAACTAGTAATGAAAATAAATATGATGGAAGTGAATGTTTACTAAGCACTCACCACCTACTAAACACTTTTAACATTTATGATGGATTATCTCATTTAATCTTCACCAGCCAACACTGAGGTACTTTGAAAATATTCATTTTTTGGATAAGGCAGATACAGACATGTGCCTGTGTTTATAGTGCTAGAAAGTGGAAGAGGTGAAAGTTGAGTCTCACTCCAGACTTGTGGCAGTGTGCTGGGATGGGCATACCATCCTAGTGAAGAAGGGTGATAAGGCTTGGCAGGTGTAGGAGGGCATAAAGCATATGCATGAGGAATTTAAAACTCCTTTACTAAATTTTATTATGCACCTCAGTCATTACTGGAGATTTCAGTTTCCTAAACCTGTTTCAGTAGTTGTTTCTGTACAGCATCCACGCACCAGTACCTGGGGAACCACTGACCTATTGTCTGTCTTGCCAATGTGCCCAAATGGAGGGCAAGTATGGAGGGCTTCAATTTCATAGTAAGGAGTTTGTACCTGGTAGACTTTTGTAGAGTGAGGCATGTCAGTCTCTTTGTATCTGATGATGTTTTGGTGGACACCTCTGGGTGATCAGATAGTAGTTCCCTGATTGGAGGATGGTGCTGGCATTAAAGTATCCAAGAGAATTGGGGGCCTGCAGGAGGGACTCTTATCTGGGTCACAAAAATGAATCAGCTTCATTAGCCATCTTCAGCATTTTGAGTGATAGCATGCTGATAGCAGAGGGTGATTTTACTTAGAGCATTTGGTGTCTTTCAGTCAACTACCCAAGAAGTGTATGTGTAAACTCCAAGGAAAAGAAAGGGCTTTGTGTATTAAAACACAAATACACACACACACACACACACACACACACACACACACACACACACAAAATTAACACAGTGGACTGCTCGACCACTTTTACTATCCCTACAAACCTCTTTCTTATCTCTTAAACATGACACAAGCACTTTGTAAATTTCTAAGATTTAGTTATAGATGCCTGTGAAGGAATTATTCAGTCTATTCTCCTGGGTCCATGGGAAGCTTCCACAGAGAAAGTAATACCTCCCTATTTAGATTTTTAAATAGTGCATAGGGTTTTGCAAATGTTTATACTTGCAAGCAGTACAGCATATGCAAAAGGTATGGGTCCATTAAGCAGTTTGTTGTCTGGGGAATGATAATTAACATTAATGAGCTAACGTGAAGGAAGGATGTTGGTAGAATGTTTGGCATGGTTTGAACTTGAGCCTGGGGTTAGTACATAAGAACACCTACAGTGCCCGCAACATATATGAGGAATGGTGTCTGGAACATAATTGCTGTTTACATCACTAATATCTGCTATTTTTGTTAGACCAGCCTTAGTATTGGCACCATTAAAAATTTTAGCCTTTATCCTGTTAAGAATATGGAGTAACATGCCTAATTGAGGTTTCTGTAATTCATTAATACATGGAAATGGGGCCAAAGGATTTGTTCAGAGACTGATACAGTAATTCAGGCAAGAGATGTGATGAACTCTGAACCTTGGTGAGAACAGGGAGGACAGAAGAGTGTGTTAGTCAGTTTGGGCTGCTGTTATAAAAAATATCACAGACTGTTTGGCTTAGAAATTTTTTTCTCATAGTTACAGAAGTTGCAAAGTCCAAGGTCAAAATGCCAACCATTTTGTGATGTGCCACCCAATTAGACACTGTATTTGTTCATAAAATAATTGTGTAGAGTAAGCATGATATATCTGACAATTGGGTTTTTTAAGACATTGAAATTTAAGTTTCTACTTTTTATTTTCCTGGCATGTCATTTTGAGTGTAACATAGGGGTCCTTATTTACAAGGATTTCCTGCCTTTTATCTCATATGTATTTTTAGTTCTCTTTTTCTGTAGTGCTGCTGAAGACACACATGCTTTCCCTTCTCCCCTATACCTGTTTTTCAGTAGTTGCTGATAATTTAAAATAGTTAAGGCAGTAGTTTATGGACCTTTGGCGTGTTACAAAGGCAGAGTCTGAGTTGTACCTTTTGGAGAGCTATTTTGAGATGTGATTTCTAGAAACATTGCATCAGAGCTGGTTTAGGTAAATTTACCTTGTTTGGGTGTATTTTCCTTATATTACCTTAGCATATGGGTGATAATATATAATCTGTACTTATCTCTTTTTATTGCACATAATATATGGAAATTGGTATATATCTTACATTTTCACAAACTGAATACAGAGCTCTATAAACATCTAGATAAATGGACTTACAATTTATTTAAATAATGTTTGGGAGAAAAATGATTATGAATCTGCTGTGTAAAAAAGAAAATGTGACTTTTAAATTTCTTTTTTTTTTACATTTGTGTTATTTCCTGTTATCTAATGCACGTAAGAATTATTCAAGCTAATCTCCTCTTGTATATCAGTATGGTACATATAACATTGCTACTTCATTGAAATTAAAATTATTGACTTGAGGATATGTTTTGTGCTTTTTAAGAGAGTATTTGAAGAATGTATAGAAAAAGAAAGTTGTTCTTGATTAGCTATTGTTAAGGAGAATTTGAAAATCAAAGGAAAGTATAACGTGTTCTCAATACCTCTCGGGTTTTATATAACAGACTAGAGATTTTTTATTCTACTTCTAATTCCTTTTTTCAAGTTTGCTGTTTACTATTTGGTTAGAGCACAGAACTCGGAAGTCGCCTGTTATCTTTTAGATTTTTGTCCAGGGGAAAGATAACCCTAAAGGTTATGGTTTTATTGCTCTGTCAGCCATTAACCTTTTCTTGCATTTTTTTTAAGTCTAACCAACCTATCTTGTTTTAACACTTTTTGAAAAGAAGCCTTTCTAATGGGATTTATAAGCTAATCCCACAAATGCCTTTGGAACCATCTTACTGGTTCCCTAGTCAATTAACAAGATGAATAAAACATTGGACTCATTCATTTTGTTTGTGTGTGTGAGTCATTTTTACTTTTTTGGCTTTCTGTTCTGTTCCTTCACATGCTACCTAGGAATTGCCTCTCTAGAGCATGCAATATAATGCACAAAGATTCCAAACTTTCTGTGAGTGGAAATAATTAGCCTCTTTTTATTGTTTCTTCAGAGAAAGTTTATGATGTAAAGCTAGGTTTTAATTGCTAAATGTGCTAATAAATTAATTTTCATTTTTGTCTTAGGCTGTAGTACCTGAAGCATTCATTGGAGACACTTTCCTATCACGAGTGATATCAGAGGAAAAACCAGTGCGGACGTGTGCTCACCTGTGCTCACCTGTGTGTGTCTTGTTGAACTGCGGGTTAGAACTCTACTTAGTAATGAAGCCACCATTATGTCCTCCGTCAGTGAAGTAAATGTTGATATCAGAGATTTCCTGATGAGCATTAATTTGGAGCAATATCTCCTACACTTCCGGGAGTTTGGTTTTAATACTGTGAAGGACTGTGCAGCCATCAATGACACCGTGCTCCACAGAATTGGAATATCACCTACAGGACACCGGAGGAGGATCCTTAAACAGTTACAGATAATCTTGTCAAAAATGCAAGATATCCCAATATATGCTAATGTTCACAAAACGAAGAAGAATGAGGAGACTTCCAAGGATGGCCAGGCTCCCTCTTCCGATCAGAATCGCTGTGTAGAACCTTCAGATTCAGGTAGTGTTCAGACACCTAGTCCTACACATTTGGAGAGTGTTACAGAAAGTCTTGATCAAAATGACATTAAAGTGGAAAACAGCCAGTCTCTTCAATCAGATGATAAGTTGTCTCTTCCTAAACACAACTTTTCCGTTCCAGGAGAAGAACCACACCCGGATTTGGGTTCTTTTCAAGATTCTTTATTTGGTATTGAAAATATTAAAATAGACTCTTTGATTACAACGAAAAATATGGATTGCACAACTGGAGAACAAACAGAAAAAGTTGATTTGATCTCAGAAAATGTGAGCAATCTTCATAACACAGACCCTGAATGCCTTTCTTCTCTTGGCTATTCAGAATCAGAAGCAAATTCTGGAAATGGAACTAATGGTTTATTAGAAAAATCCTCACCATCCCCATTCTTTCAATTTCAAGGAGAAATGGTTGTAAATGATTTGTATGTTCCATCGTCACCAATCCTAGCACCTATGAGAAGTCGTAGTAAGTTGGTTTCAAGACCTTCTCGATCTTTTTTGCTAAGACATCGACCTGTACCTGAGATTCCAGGGTCAACAAATGGACTTTCAGGGAGGTAAGAATTTTTATGATAAGCTGTATGTGTTCAGTCTGGGAGGAATTTAGTTGTTGTTTTGTTTTTTTTTTAACTATTATATTTTCATTGTTTTTTTGCCTAAATTTGACATAGCGATTTATTTATGCAACCAAACTTTTCTTTCAGGACTTCTTTATGCCTTTTCTCTTCTCCACTATTCTCTAGTATCTTTTTCCACCTAACTGCCTGGGACTCATTAGCTTTTCCCCAGTGCATTGGGGCAGTTCCCTAATTGTAACTGGATAGTCCCTTTCTATACCTTCCCTCCACATCCGGCATTGTGTTCTTCCGTGAGTGCAGTTCTCATTTTGTGAATTGTTGATTCTGTCTCTATTAGATTATTTATCCTTTGGCAGGAGCCATGTTTCTGATTCTTGTATCTCTGCTGCCTGGCATAATGCTCAGCCAGATTTAATTCAGTGGACCTGTAGTGAGCATTGACTTGGTACTGTGACTGCGTCACATACGAAGGAAATAAAGAATAAAGGGGTTTGTTGTGGAGAAGACAGAGGTGAAAAATATGGTAGCATGAAACCACCAGAGACCAGAACTGGAAGATGAGGGGGCCCTCCAGACTGTGGGGTCATTGGTTCCCTGGGTAACTTCAGAGTTTAAGAGGAACTAACTTACAGTAGAGAGTGCTTTCATCCGTTTCTCACTATTACCATTACACCTAAGATAGTTGTGTGTTTTTTTCAGGGTTGTGGTGGGATTTTTTTTTTCTTCTTTTCACTGAAGGCTAACACTTTTCGCTCTGCTGGGAGTCATGAGTCAAGTTTGACAGTTGCTCGGTGACTCTGAGTGCAATTACGGGTTTCCTGCACAGGATGCAGGCTGGTACTTCTGCAAGATGCTCCTTTGCCAGTGTCCAGTCTATACTCTGTCCTAGCTACTGTTCTTTTGCCTTCGGTTTCCTTTGGTAATTACTGGGCAAGATTTTTACTATACTTACAAGAAGACACATGGGCATTTTGTATTTGCAGGAGAAAATGTGACAATTTACAAGATTGGCTTGATTTATATAATTTCCATTGGAGCATAAACTCTTGGTGGTTGGAGGCCCTCATGAATTTGACTCTCTCGGGACCCCTGATGCCAATAGCAATGTCTAATATTTAATAGGCATTGAAATAATATTGTCATTTATCCAACACCTAAGTGCTGGTTTGTTTAATAATTTTCCTTGGGTTATCTAATTCTCAGTGGCCCAGCAGAGTTGGTAATGTTCTTCCTTTTTTCTTATGAAGTAACTGAGTCTTAGCTTAATTTTCCCAGAATCACATGAGTAGTGACCTGGGATTTCATTCCATTACATCTGACTCCAGAAGCCACTTTCTTAAGCACTCCTTCAGGAAATAATCCTTTAAAATGTTGATTGCGTGTATAAGAATTGGTGCATCTTTTCAGAATGTAGATCAGTAATTTTTGTGGACATGTTAGCTTGAAGATACATTTTGCAAATGTTAAATAATTAAAAGAAAGTAACTGCCAAAGGTCTGCTATGAGTACACAAATTAAAAATGTCTTGCTAGAGGAGAATCTCTATGGGAACCACAGGGATAACTTTAGATAAGAACCGTTTGGCTTAACTTTTAAACAAGATGTGCTGTTTTTTCATAAAATTTTGAGACTGTCAGTGTTCACTTAGTTGTTAGTGTAAACTTTGTCTCAGATAAAGACTGCAGTTCACCTTGTGACTTTTCTTCAAAAATGAGAATTAAAATGTTAAAATTAGTAGGGACTTAATAGTAGCTGCATAGCACCCGTTGTCGCCTTTCCTTTGACGAAGGCAGGAAATGATAACTGGGCCTTTTGGTGCTCAGATCATAAAGTGAGAGAGTAAATTATTTCCAGACTTCACCGTTTTTTCTTTTGCGTACTCACCTGAATTATGAACAGTAATCGCAAGATTTTAAGGTGTTGGAATATTTGTAAAATAAAGCTGTGGTTTATGTAATCTAAGATTCTCGCTAATCAAATAAGCACTATTCAGTACACTCTTTGGCATGCCACACAACAAATTTCTTTGCAGTCAATATTTTTAACATAATTTCTTGACTCTTTAAACATTTCATGTAACTGTTAAAAGGAAGACGCTGGATGTGTTTTCTGCAGTGAGGACCTTTGTTTTGCTCTCCCTGCATGTGTCCATACCTGCCCTCATCTCCTTCCTCCTGATTCATGCTGCACAATAGATTCTCCAGGTGGATGTGTCGCAGAACACCTCATTTTACTGTCCTTCACTTTAGTGAGGTGCAGGGATGTTGCATTTTTTATGAATTGAATGTTTGTGGTGATTCTGCAGTCTCTTAGCTCCATTTTCCCAACAGCACGGGCTTACTTCCTGACGCCCTGTCACATTTTGGTAGTTCTTCCAGTATTTTAAAAGTTTTCATTATTAAAATGTCTGTGTGGTGATCTGTGATTAGAGATTTGGGTGTTACTATTGTAACCTTTCACCAGCAAAAAGATTACAACTCGTGGAAGGCTCAAACGATGATTGGCATTTTTGTGGCAATACAGTACTTTTTAACAAAGGTACATTCATTGATTTTTAGACATAATGCTATCTCACACTCAGTAGACTATAATGTAGTATAAACATAAATTTTATATGAACTGAGAAACCAAAATATCCTGTGAATAACTTTGTTTTGGCGATCTGGAAGCAAAGCTAAATATTTCTGAGGTGTTGCTTGTGTTTTTGTTCGTGCCTTGGGCTTCTTCCCTGAAATCCTGCCTGCTCCTTTTATCAGAAAGATTGGACTGGGTGGGACTATGCTAGACAATGAAGGTCAAGATCTCTGCCTCTCTTTCTAAATTACTTTATTAAAATAACATTTCAATCTAACATTATAGGAATTTCAGTTGTCATATTAAAAATCAACATCAGGGCCTCCCTGGTGGCCGAGGGGTTAAATCTCAGCACTGTCACCAATGTGGCCTGACTTGGATCTCTGGCCAGGATGCTCACCCATGTGTGGTGCAGCAGACCTCCCCTGTCTCACCCACTGCTCCCCTCAGCAGTGTATTTCAGTAGATCTGCCTGTGCTGCTCCCCACTCTGTCGCTGGTGAGATCTCTCACCCAACACACCCCTGGCCTACAGCCCAGTTCTTCTGTTCATAAATAGATCTTTAAAAATAAATGAAAATCAACATCATTTAGAACTACATTAAGTTCACCTCTAAATCAGGATCCCTTTTTGTCTTCTGTTTCTTGAGGTCATAGCAGAATTGGGCTTGAAGAACCAACTACTTCCTGTTGTCACCTTCACATAGAGGTCGACCTTGGAAGTGTCCTGGCAGAAAACAAGTCAAACCAGTTACCTTTTCCATGGGAGTCATAGGTGTGTCCTGCGATCCTTTTGGGAGGTTCCTCTTTAGTGCTCAAGGCAGGAAGGAACTGGTATCTTTCAGTTTAACTTCCTCCCAATTTAATGATTTTTAAGGTGTTTTTCATGCAACTGTTTAATCCTTGCACAAGTCACAAGCCCTTTCAGCAGTAGAACTGTTTTAGGGGAAGCGAAAGTAAGGAGGCAGAGTTATGCAGGCTGCTCGTAACTGGAATGCAGCTGTTAGAACTTACTATAGCCACAGTTGGAGGACTTTTCAAAAGTTTAAAATCTAAGCCTGAAGTCTCCAGTCATCTCTGAACTTTTTTATTAGAAATCTCATATCTTTAAAAATCTTAGATTTTTTTTTGCTAGATGTATGTGAACTTTACATAAATCAGGCAAAAGGGGTCAATGGCATGGTGAGTGATAGAGTTGGTCTTTTAGCTGTGAACTTAGTGTAGTATATGTGCATGTTGATTCTGAATGATGAACACCAGAAACATACAATATAATGAAGTGTTCAATTAAAAAAAATAGAAATGGGTAACAGTTGTATTTTAGACTTTATGTTGAAATATATATGAGGAAAAATGTGTATAGAGATAAAAAGTCATTTACTGCATTGAGTAAGAAAAACATAGAAATTCATGTATTTTTCATATTCAGGAAAAACCTCACAAAATATAGCAGAAAAATGTTTAGCAATCTAAAATCTTGCTCTTAAAAAACATTATGCTCTTTATTCCTAGGCAGTGAGCAGGACTTGTCTAGTCCCCTTCCCTTCAATAAATGAAGAAACCAGGCTCCCAGTTCTTAGGTAACTTGACCTAGATCACAAAAAGCATAATAACCAAAGAGGGTGATACTGCTGCTTTTCTTTATGGGTTTTTAATTTTCTCAAATCAAATGTGCTTTATATGTCAAACTTAAAGACAACATTTTTCAGGATAAATGACAGCAAAATATTAAGACAGAAGGAGACAGAAAGGAGGAAGAAAGTTGGTTTTGCATTGAAGACAGAATTGACCTTGAATGCCTAGTTTGCCTTTTGTTAGCTTTAACACTTGGGTTGGGAGATACTCCTTTCCTTTTTGGTAGGATTAGGAAACCAGGTACTACCTCTTAGGGATGTACAAAGAATGAAATATGAGATGTAGTCCTAATATAATTCTGTAATTCTGTGGACTTAATAGGTTTTAGAATATAAAATGGCTTGTGATAATTTATACACATATAAATAAGAATATAAATTACCAATCACCAGTTTTCAAAACAACCTGTTTTCCTGTGTTGAGTTAATCTATCATCTAGAGTAGAGCAAATGAATTTGGTTGCTAGATGTGATAGTTACTTGCAGTTGGATATTGGAAATTTAAATCAATAAAAATCACTGCAAATTTTTCTTTGTATTTTATGACTCATAATAAATCCAACAACTCAGGCTTTAAAAGACCACTAATGAATGTCCTTAAAATAGTTCAAAATTCTTTTTTAAAATTTGTATATTTTGTCAATAAGTCATGACTGATTCTTTTAATTAAGAATTGTGGGTTAGTGTAGGGGTAATGGAATTAGGCTGCCTGGGTTTGAATCCCAGATTATTTACTTACTGTGAGAAAATTACTTAACTAATTTGTATGCCAATAATTTTCTTTAAAAGCAGTTCAGTTAATAGCTTTTTTAGGGTGTTTGTGAATCTACACACAGGCATACAAAAATGCATACACAGACACATTTACATATATATGTAAAGTTCTGAGCCCTGTATCTGACATACAGTAAGTGACCAGTAAGAATTGACTGTTTCTCCATGTTGTTGCAAGTCAGGTGTATTTGTTGAATGACAATCCTGTGTGTCAACCTTGACATACAATTGGGTGACTTTTCTTGGAGCCCCTCCTTGTACGTGTCTGTTGAGTGATTTCCTAGAAATGGGGTTGTGGTGTGATATCTTCTACTTCACTACTTACTGCAAACTGACTCTTCCATAGTGGTCGTCCTGCTACCCAGCAGTGTCTGCGCAGTCTTTTGTTTCACACCCTCAACATGCATTTATTTAAAAAAAAATTAGCTATGTTGGTGGGGGTATGGTGATATTTCATTATAATTTTGATTTGTATTCACTGATGGTAAGAAAATTGAGCACCTTCTTGATACATTTATTAGTCAATGACCCTGTTCTTCTGTTATGGCTTTATGAATTGCTTATTCTCCTTCACTGGTCTACCATTTTATGAATAGCATAGAGTGTAATTAACGGTTTTTCAAGTCTTTCACTCATTTTTTTTTTATTTTGGGTTAATTTTCTGTATTTTGTAATGAGTTGCTGCATTATGGGTAAGAGCCCTTTGTCAAATATAGTTTCTTCTGTTTCTAAATACTGTTAATGAATGTAATTTCCAAGTTTTAATTTTGTCAAATTTACCAGTAGTTTTTTTTTTTAAATTTAAAGCCTTTTATGTAATAAGACACATGCAGGTATTCTGTTTTATCCTCTAGTTTTATTATCTGGCCAATCCCACTGTGATTTATAATCTACCTTGAATTGTTTTTTATATATGTAGTCTGAAGTAGGAGTATCATAACTTATGAATATGCAAGTGATCTACTTATTAAGAATATCAGTCGTTTCTCATTGTTCAAGATTATCATTTGTTTTAAATTAAGTGAAAACTGACTTTATGGACTGTGTATTTTACTTTTCTGGTCTACTGTTTTATGAGTAGGATAGAGTATAATTACTGTAACTTTATAATAAATCCTGTACAGGATAGAGCAAGTCTTTTTGCCTTGTTCCTCAAAAGTATTTTCTTTTACATATTTCATATAAATTTTAAAACAAGCTTGTTAAAGTACGCATGTGTGCATGCACACAGACAAACACATTCCTCTGTTTCTCCAATAAGGATTGAGTTAATTGTACAGTTTTATATAAGGTAGGCTCGCATCTTTGTAATTTTCAGTCTAACAAATTCATTAATTAGATTTTCTATAATTATATCAGTATTTTTCTACTTTTCTAGTTGATTCCTTGCAAATCTTTTGTTAGATTTAATATTGGGTTTTGATATTTTGACCATCATATATAATGGCATAGCTAGTATTTCATTTTGCTTTCTGATATTTAAGTATAGACCATATTTTATGTATCAACCAAAGAAATAGCAAGTTTGCTAAATTTTTAAAGAAATTTTTGATATATAATATTTGTATAGTGAATGCTACCCCATAAAATTTGATGAATTTCAAAAGGTATTAACCCATAAAATTATAACTGCAATCAAGAAGCAGTGAAGTTCCTTCACCCCTTACAGTTCTTAGTGTCCTTTACATGCCATCTCTTTTCTCACTCCCACAGAGAAGCATATGGCCGCATACATCTCTTGGTGCTTGGCTTCTTTCTCTCAGCACAGTGGTTTTGGTACATAGTCATATTATCTTTAGCATTAGTTTTTTTTTGTACCTTTTTTTTTTAAAGCAGAGTAGTATTCCCTTGCATCCCTATATTGCCTTTGTGTATCATTTACTTGTTGACAAACATTTGGTTTATTGTTTTGATTACTGAGAACAGTCAAAACAAAATGTAAGAAACACCTTTTAAGAAATACCACAAAAAGGGGGCTTCCCTGGTGGTGCAGCGGTTGAGCGCTGCGCTGTGGAGCTGTCGGCAGCGAGTTCTACACCCAGCCGGGGAGAATCCCACATGGTGCGGCAGACCTCTCCTGCCTTGCCCGCTGCTCCCCTCAGCAGTGTATTTCTGATCTGCCTGTTCTGCTCCCCACTCTGTCTCTGGTGAACCCTCTCACCGCCCCACGTCTCTGGCCTGTACCCCAGCTTGTATGTATAAATAAATAAATCTTTAAAAAAAAAAAGAAATACCACAAAAAGGTCTTTCTATAAAGGTATGTTTTCACTTTTTTTGTGTTTTTAATATTGGATAGCTGGGATCTTATGTTAGGTTAATATTTAACTTTATCAGAAACTGCCGTGCAGTTTAATATAGTGAACGGATCCTTTTATACTCCTGCAGATATTTAAGTGTTCTAGTAATTTAGCATACACTCTAACCCTTAGTGTCACTAACCTGAACTTTAGCAATTCTAATGATTATGTGGTTGGTATCATGTTTATATATCTTCATTTATGAAAGATATTCAGTATCATGTTTATATATCTTCATTTATGAAGGCTCTTCAAATTTTTGTCCATTGTTGTCCAAATTTTTGTCCATTGTTCTTGTCCATTGCCTGTTGTTTTAATTAATGGATTTTGGACTGTGTTTTGGTTTTTTGGTTTTTTTTTTTGATATGTGTTTGGATATGTCACAATATGTGGCATAAGTTTTAAATTTTTTGAAAGTTCAATTTCTCATTTTCTTCTTTTTAGGTTTTACATTTTGCATCTATTCAAGAAATCTTTGCTTACTCAAAGGCTATTATGACTTGCAGTGTTTTCTAGAAGTTTAATAGTGTTAGCATTGTCATTTTGATCTGAATACCATTTCAAGCTAATTTTCATGCATGGCATGAAATAGTGGTTGATATTTACACCTTTTTTTCCCCATTGAGATCTAGTTGTTTTAACAACACCTGCTGAAGAGACTATCCTTTCCCCTGTTGAACTGCTTTGACATCTTTTTCAAAAATCAGTGGAACACAGATGTGGGATTTCTTGTGAACTTTTGGTTTTGTTCTGTTGATTGTTGATTTATGTCTTTTTTTTTTTTTTTGCCAGTACTGTGCTGATTGATTGCTGTAGCTTTAGACAATACTGTGTGGAGTGTAACTTTTCCAATTTTGCTTTTTTAAAAATTGTGATTATTCTAGGTTATTTGTATCTGTATGTAAATTTTAGAGTCACCGTATTAATTTCCATAAGCAATTCCAGTGGAATCTCAATTGGGATATGCTGAATCTATGTTCCAAGATGTGGAGAATTTTCTTTGTTAAGACAGCGTTACTTTGTTAAGACAACTTTTCTTTGTTAAGAAATTTGTTAAGAAACAACTTCACTATATCACATCCAATCTCATTTTGTCATGATACATTGTCCTTTTTATATATTGTTATGCTTGACTTCCTAACATTTTTTTTTTTGTTGATGTTTTTTGCAAACTGTTCATGAGGAATATTCGTGTACCTAGCATTTTTTTTTTTTTTGATCTGGTATAGTGATGCTAGACTTAGAGAATGAAATGGGACATATTCGCTCCAATTTTCTAAAATAATTTCTGTAGAATTGATACAATTTTTTCCTTAAATGATTGATGAATTAATCTGTGAAATATGTGTACCTGAAATTTTGTGGTTAGTAGTTACTAAATTCAATTTGTCAGATAGGAATAAGGGACATTTAGATTTTCTATTTATCCTTGTGTCATATTGATACTTTTTATCTCAAGGGATTTTTTTCATTTTTTTCTAGGTTGAATTTTCTTAATAATCTGCAATTATCCCTTTATCATTTGGAGATTTATAGTAATGTTGTTGCTTTCATTCCTTAGATTGGTAATTTGTGTTTTCTGTCTCATTTTCCTTCCCTGAGGTTTGTCTTTTTTAATGATCTTTTCAAAGAACCAGCTTTTGATTAAAATGATTTCAAGATTTGTGCTTATTTTCTATTTCATTGGTTTCTGTTCTAGTTTTATTCCTAGCTTGTGGTTACTTGGGTAGGTATAGATCTAAGAGAAATTAAGGACACTGTCCTAATTCTTATGGGAAAGCTAATGGATGTCTTCTGCTATGTAGTGATCAGTACTCACTACCCTGTTTCCACAGTGTTTTCCTCTATGATTGCTGTTACTTTGCATTCTAAACAATTGCCTGTAATGTATGGCTCTCTCCCAAGACTAAGATCTTTGAGAACAGAGCTTGTGTATTTTCATACTATGCTCATCGAGTCAGACAAAATTTTGACTCAGTATTTTAAAACTAATAGCAAAAACCCTGCATAAGTACTGAAATCTAATTAGAAAATGTGTTTCTCGTCGGGATATGGCTAGCAATTTTAAAATTACTTTATGTGCAAACTATCATTGGGATTCACTTGAACATATATTGGGCACATATGTCTATTTACTTTTGTGAATTATAAATGTGAGAAGCAAGCACTTATAAAATCAAATGAAATAATTTCTTTTAAGACTATCTATAAAAACATTCTTTTAGAATTTGGCTATTTTCTTTATTTATTTTTGAATACTATGGTTTCTATCCCAAATAATATGTCTCTGTATTAATCCTTTACTCAAAATGATATCTACTTTGACTTATTTATTTTTACTTATCTATTTTTCCTTTTGCTTTAAGTCATTTCCGTGAGAGAAGAATTGGTGTTACCTCAACTGGCAGACCTGTGACCCAGCGAAGTGAGTGTCAGCCTTTAAAATCTCTGTAAATTAGTTATCACTCATTTGACAATGTGGTAAAGTCATAATCAAGAAGGCAGTCCACCTGCAGAACAGGGGATAATGGGACTAGAACTGTCTGCCAGGCTTCATAGTACTTCAGACGCTTTAATGGTTAGTGAATAAGACAGTAATATAGACTCACACTCTGGAAATTTGCACATGCTTATGTAAAAAAGATTTTAGCTTCATTTGTCATTAGCCATAGTTGAAGGCATTTAGTGAAATTAAGTGGTTTCTGACAGTCTGAGCTATAGGACATAGATTTATGGGAAGTAGCTTTGCCATGGTAACAGGAAAGGGCTGACTTTGTTGCCCTGGTAAATGCATCATTGATAGAGTCTTTTCTTTCTTTTCAAAAATTCTGCTTAGAGAAGTTCAGGAACATTCTTCTTGACAGTAAGATGGCAAACACTTGACTACTGAGCTTTTAAACATTTTTTACCACACTAGAAAATGCAAAAAGTGAAAATTCTTTCTGTAGATCAGTTTAAATCAAGGATGATAGAAATTCTTTTGAAATAATTTACAGTTATGTTAAACACTAGTGTTAGGGAGATCAGTAGATTCTGATATTTTGAGTGATATCACATCTAATTGTTGTGTTAATGAACTTCTAATATTTATTGAAAATTAGAATAGAACTTAGATTAATTTTCTGCCATCCATGCTTTCCATTATTTAGGAATTTAACACTCTCAATGGCACCATCACAATTTCCATTGTGTGTGGAAAATGTGCTTGTGGACCTTAGGGCTTAGCAAGAACATACATACGTGTGTGTGTGTATAAAAATAAATAATGCCATGCTTTAAGAAATAGTAATATGTCATGGTTGGGAAGTAAGGGATATATACAATGAAGACTCTGGGGAGAGTTGATTTGGGGGTAGGAATTATGATCATAATTTCAAGGACAGTAAGTAAAGCTTAAGTTGTGATGTTGCTATAGAATAAACACATGCTTTAGAATTTTTTTTTGCATTGTTATACATTATTCACATCTTGCCATTCTTATCCTGTAACTCCCCTTCCCCTCATTTCCCCCCCACCCCCGCAAAGATCCAAATGAGGAGAATTCATCTTCCATCTTTCCTTACGGAGAGACCTTTCTCTTCCAGAAGCTAGAAAATTCCAAGGTTAGTCTCATAGCATTTTAATTTTTTCCATATTTAATTCTTTGTTCTCCTTTCTATATCTGTCTCTTCATTTTCCTGAAGCTGTTTAAAGAATGGATTACATTGAATATGAAATTTCCAGTCAGTATAAGTCTATCCAGTAAAATCATGGTAAATCTTAGATCTTTAAACATATGTCATAAAAACATTTTCAGTTTGATACTGGAATACAGGAGAGTGGGTTTTATAATGTGCCACAAGGCACAGTTACTTTAAAAAGGAATAATAAAAATAAACTATTAAAATCCCCCAAGCTCCATGGATTTTATTTTGTCTTCTACCCAAATGTAGAATTCAAATCATTTATATATCCTAATTATTTGGTTTGTCACTCAGTCTTTCTAGTACTTGTGCTCTTTTGCCATTTTAATTTTTGGTCTTGATAGAAGAGAAGTTGAAATATACAAAGAATGTAACAGCAAATGAAATTGGCTCTTGGTTGGCATCTTAATGGATGTGATGAATTATTATGGATTTAAATAAAATACTGAAAAAGACATTAAAGGCTCCTGTTTAATATAGTCTTTCTAATTAAATGTTTTATTGAAAATTGATCTGAGCAATTGGACATTTGCTTATTAAAACTAAACCAAGATATTATGGATCTTTATAGAATTTTCCTACACTAAAAAGAATTTTTTTTTTTTTAACAGAAGAAATCTATAAGGAATGAATTTTGGACCCACGAAGAAACTCTCAAAGGGGAAGCAACTGCTGAGAGGAACTCTGTTTTGGTAAAATCAAGGTATGAGGTCTTTAGTGACGATTATACTTTCGAATGGAATGTTATACAGTATTGATTTCCTGCTCTTGTTTCTAAGGAAATAGTTTACATTAAGTTTACATTAAGTTCAAATCTTTTGTTCTAAATGTTTCGATAATGGTGCTTATTTAATATCTGAGTTTAGTATTTGTAAATCTAGTATATAATGACACACTGTAGCAGATTATTTTTGTCTTTTCCTAATTGAAACTACTTTCCTTGCCCCCCAAGTGGCATATATGTGATGATTATAATTTCACTTAAAAGATTAGTTATGTGATTACTATGAAGGAGAAAGGGGCAGTGTAAAATGTCACTGTGAGGTGGGGAATTTTTGTAAATATAGGAGTTTAGCATTGACAAGTGACAGTTATCCAGTATTTGGATCACACAGATAATTTAATAGTTTGAATGGTATTAACTTAAATTTAATTCTTTCTCAGCTTTATTAAGACTTGGTATACTAGATTGTTAAGATTCACTTTATTTTATATTTATTATTCATTTTTCCAAGGTAAATAATCTTGTGGGTTTCCTTAAGTTGACTCTAAACAATTGAATATCTCCAGTAAGTATTTGTTATGGGCCGATTATGATGTAAAATGTGGAAGAGACCAGGCTAAGTCATTATTTAAGGAAGTAATGATTTTTAGAACACTATATTCAAAAGGATGTAATCTGATTCTTAGGCATATCTGTTTTATTGATTAACAAAAACTTCTTTGTAATGAGTTTATTATACACAAATGGCCAAGTGAATCCATTTTGTCATTCCTCAAATGTATTGGAATATGCTTTCATTACTATAAATGCACCCAGTAAAAATTACCTATACATTACACAGCTTTTATTTTCAACTTTGATTGGCTTTTATCTTTTATTTTTCATTTTCTAGTTGGCAGCTTGGTATAGTTTTTTCTTCATTAGCATTGTGAAATAACACTAAAGTTCTCAGCAGTCAAACTCCCTGTTTTATTGCATAAAGATAGAGTATAAGGTCCTAGAAGTCTATTAGAGGAGAGCAAGTAAAGAGGCAGCCAAGGGGAAGTCAGATCTCCAGGTAGGTGGGTTAGTGCTTTATGATGCTGCCCAGAAACTGGAGGTTGGTCTTCTCACTAAATGATGTTGTGAACATGTTTAAATTGTGCTGCAAAGAGTAAGTTACTTTCTGCCCTTACCATCTGCACCCATTTGCCTCAAAATAAAAAGATCATATTAAATTACATATAAGAAAAAACATGCTACTTCCAGTAGTGTTCAAATGTGTATTAGGATAACAAGAGATTTATTTAGTTATCCTAGAAGTTTTGAAATTTCTCAGAGAAGCTATTTTGTAAGGTATCAACTTCAATTCCCATTTTTCTCTTAAATTTTAGTGATAGCTTGTTTATAAATCAGGGAAAAAAATTGACTTAAATCACCATATAGTATTTTGAAATAACCCCAGTCTTTTCCATTCAGCATATATGATAACAGGAAGGAGAAAATAAGTGAAGACAAAGTGGAAGATATTTGGATACCTCGCGAGGACAAAAACAATATCCCTGTTGATTCTGCTTCAGAATCAGAATATTCAACAGTGGAAGAGTGCTTTCAGAGTTTAAGAAGAAAAAATTCAAAGGCATCTAAATCTAGGACTCAAAAAGCATTGAATTTGGACCCTGTCAATAGGCACAGTTATCCATTAAGTTCAACAAGTGGAAATGCTGATTCATCAGTTTCTTCAAATGCAATCTCGCCTTATGCCTGTTTTTATGGATCGTCTGTAAAGAAGGTTAAATCGGGATGGCTAGACAAACTCTCCCCTCAAGGGTATGTATGTATTCATTTTTTTTCATAAGTAGTTCATTTTTAAAAATTCAACTTTATCCATTTCTAAGCCCGCTGTATTGTTTAGCCCTCCTCTGCAACCACACATCCATACAGATAGAATTTTTAGGGTCTTTTTGTATGCTTCTGCAAACGTTCCTTGTTAGTCATAAGGAGGGATATGTGCAAGGGGTTGTATATATCAGGTTTATTTGAATAGCAAGTTAAAACTGAAAATTTTGATTCTATGTCTAGATTCTTAATATTAATTTCTAACATTGCTTCCAGATGCACTGCTATGTGTCCCAGTTTGTAGCAAAGGAAAGCAACACATATCAGTCATCCCACTCTGTTAGACCTGTGCTCGTATCATAGTGGTGTTTTGTTTGGGAATACAAGGCTTGTTGTAGTTAGAGGAAACCGCATCATTGTTAGATTTGGGCTTTACTGTTGTTGTTTTAAAGATTTATTTATTTATGCATACAAGAGCTGGGGTATAGCCAGAGGTATGTGTGTGTGGGGGGAGTGAGAGGATTCACTAGAGACAGTGGGGAGCAGAACAGGCAGACTGACTGACATACACTGCTGAGGGGAGCAGTGGGTGAGATAGCTCCCTGGTGGGGCATCAAACTCGTGCCCAGACAGTTGGTAATAGCTTCATAGTGCTGAGACTTAACCCCTTGCACCCTCAGTGAAGCCCCACTGTTATGTTCTGATTTCTGTAGGTTGCACAGAGTGTCAGTTTCTTGAATATTATACATTTAAAACAGATTTATCATTTCAGATATTTACAGAGAAACTTCCTGTGCCTTAAAAATTTCCCAGTACTGAGACACCTTTGGGGTCGAGTTATTTTCTAGCATGTTGATTTTGGGATGTCTTTTTGAACTGTTTAATTGAAATGTTTCTCATGAAGTAGCAAATTATTTTTGGGTGAAACCTCTCATTTAATTGGTTATATTCTGATTTTCTCTACTATTCCTCTAAAATGTGCATTGTTTTTATTTTTTTTAAGATTTATTTATTTATGCATATAAGAACTAGGGTGTAGTCCAGAGGTGTGGGGAGGCGAGAGGATTCACCAGAGACAGAGTGGGGAGCAGAACAGGCAGATCTACTGAAATACACTGCTAAGGGGAGCAGCGGGTGAGGCAGGAGAGGTCTGCTATGCCATGTGGGAAGCTCCCTGGCTGGGGATGGAACTAGTCCTGCAGTGGGTGCGGATAGCTTCGTATTGCTGAGACTTACTCCTTGTGCCACTAGGGAGGCCCTAAACTGTGCATCATTTTTAAAATGCCTTAGTTTGACCTCACAGAAACCTTAGCAGCAGAAAAAAAAAATACCAGAATCATCACTAGTGGAACTAGTAGTGGGAGCTAGAATTGCATTACTTAAGTAAACAAAAACAAAAACACATTTATGGCTAGCAATTATGTAATGATGCTTACAAGTTAGCATCCTTTTAGAATATTAGAGTTGAATAAACCAAAGCTGAGTACTTCGTAGTTTCACTTGTCTCCCTTCTTTCTGGCCATATTATAACAAAGTTGTAAACTGTTTCGGCTTTTCGTCAGTCATCAGTTTTCTTGGTAAGTGCAACAGTATGTAGCAGCGCTCAGATTTACACAACTGCTAGGTGAAACAGTGAGCTTGAATATTCTCAAATCTTTCATCTTTGTAAACTTTGTTTAGAGAGGTCCTAGTTCTCTTTCAAAATATCACTGGAAGGTTTAGCAGACTCAGGGTGTAGAATCCCAGCAGCTGTGGTTTTCTGTCTCATCTCTACTGGCACCTCATTCTGTCGAGGGTTGATTTGTGGGTGCTTCCGGCGCACTGAGAAACTCACCATCGCTGACCACTCCTGGGACCATGACATCTCCCCTCTCTCTCAGAGTTCTGATTTTCCATTCTTTTTATTCTGAACTTGATTTATATTTTTTCTATTTTAAGGGAATAATTGAGTTTCTGATTTAAAAATTTCCCCCCTGAATACCAGAATGCCTAGAGAGAGGAAAGGGGCGGGGGGGGAAAGACCTTGTCATATATCATAGAAATTATAAAAAGGGATACTTGAAAGAAAAACATGTAATTGGCCAAAGAAGCATGCATTTATTAGGTCAAAAGTTGATTCCACATTTTTCCTTTGCCTAATCATACTCTTAGGCTATTGACTGATTAAGATGTGTGGTCATTAGGCAAAGGGATGGCTATCCATTCCTGATGCAGAGGTCACAGCTTTGGTTAACTCATGGTCACATGTCTCTGTGATGGTGGTGGCACTGATTTGGATGTCATTCTGAATTTGTAAAGGAAATACAGCAAACTTTTTCTGTAAAATGTCAGATAATTTTAATCTTTACAGCCAGAGGATCTCTATTGAAGATCAGTAACTCAGCAGTTGTAGCATGGAAACATGTAATTCAAGGAATGGAATTGCACTTCAAGAGAACATAAAAACAGATAGTGGGTTAGATTTTTCCTGTGGGCCAGAGAGGAATAAAATAGATTAGATGGTTGGCTAAAGTCTTGTATTAGATCTTCCATCTCCCCGGGGCTCCAAATAGAAAATTATGACTTAATAGATCATAGGGATCATAGGGAAACTGCTTTGTATTATTCTATTAAATATGGAAGTAATAAAAAACAGGAGCCCTCTTTGGGGATCTTTGTACTTGTTCTTTCTGCCTGAAATGTTCTTTCCGCCGAGCAACAACATGTCTTGTACCTTACCACTCCTCCAGTTCTTACTCCAATGTCTCATTTGCATTGAGACCAGAGCACCAATTATCACTACTCCTCTTCCCCATCACTCTCTTAATTACCTTATTTTTCTCTGTAGGGGTCATACACTAGATGATTTATTTATTTCATATTCTCTTCTGGAGACAGTAGTCTGCAGTGCCTAACATTGCCTGGCATGTGGGAGATGCACTTAATATTTGTTGAATGAATAAGCAAAACTAGCATTAGACATTATTTTTTTTCTCAATTTTTCTAAGACAACTAGTATTTAAAAAATGTTTAGAGAATCTTGTGGTAAAAGCAACCACAATCACCATATTAGCTGAATATCTGCTTTTCCGTTCATTCCATTTAGTTCTTTGTAAATTAATAGAATATGGACTTTCACTGTTCTCTCTTTTTAGAACAAATATATGGACTCAGTCATCCTTCTCTGAATAGTGTTTGAAATGAAACTGTCCTCAGTCATAGTGATAGTAAATAAAATAATCAAATTCATAATCTGAATTTACTTCAATTGATTGTCTATTTGCTTTTGAAATGGAAATGCCAGTTCTGAATCAATGCACAATATATAAAAACATAGTGTGAAAATACTCATATTTAGAATGAAAATAATTATATAACATCATGCAGCTAAATAAATGTTGACATACTTCCTGTTGAGCTGACAGTGTGAAAGATTTAAATATTCAAATGATTTAATTAGAATATAGACTGAGACTATTGGCTTAAAAGTAACTTGATAAAATGTGGAATTTGAGTCTTTTACCAGAGTTCCTAACAAGGGCAAACTGACAAAGTTAATAAATTGCACTTGTGTTAAAAAACTCACTGGCATTTGAGGATTTGAAAAAACAAAAAAATAAGTCTCTCACTACTTGTTTCCTAGCTGAAACGAAAAAGTTCAGCCTTCTCAGTAAGTCTATGTAGATGCAAATATGAAAAAAAGGAGATAATTTATTCCAGCAATTCCTAAATATTTAACTCAGAGGAGGAATCTTGAGAGTTGCTATAAAGAAAAGAGCGTGGTTGAGAGTGCTCTGCCCTTTCTAGGAGATGCAAATGTCAAAATAGCCAAGGAAATCTGCGACAGGGAGCCCTTTTGACTCTTTCAATTTGTTATTTTCTAAAGGTGACTGTGTCTGCAGCTTAATACACTGAGCATACAGGCAAAAACTGTGATGTAGCTAGAGGCATTCATATATTACTTGACAAGATGTTTTAGAACTATTTCTTACTAAGCTAAACTCTTTTTTTTAAAAAAAAATTAACTTTTGAACCATGGAGAGGCATTGTATGGTAGTGTGAGCCTAGGAGAGCAGAAACTAAACTCATGAGGCTAACTCAGCAATTTGAGTGCATAAAATGCTTAAGGATTTATGCAAGAATATAAAGATAGGCAAGATGTGTTTCTTTTTTTTCTTTATCTTCTACTTAGGACAGAAAAAAATATAGATAAAACCAGAGGACAAAGTGTAATAATTGGTCCATAAAGGTTCACAGAATACGGAAACATGAGGGACTCAGAAAACATTTCTTTAAGAACCTAAGAAAGACAAGTAGCAATTCATTTCCTTTTTGGAAAATGGATAAGATTTTAACTGGTATTTTTAACTGAAACACTTTTCTGGCTAAATAGAGTTAAACAGCACTGACATAGGCAAAAGCTGGATGTATTGAAGTCTATGAGATGGATTGCAAGGGTTTCTTGGGGTTCTTTTATGAAAGATGTGCTGTAGCATCAGAAGAGAGAAGCTGCCAGTGAATTGCGTGTTTAGGTTGTTCTGAGAACTGGGGGGAAGCCAATGATCAATTACCAAGCACAGGGTAAATCTCAGACTTGGTTGAGAGTCAGATCTTCTCAGTGAAAGTAGCCCTTGACCTGTGGGAGCTCAGTATTCTGCCAGTGCTTTTGTCAGCCACGGATTTTCCAGCCAGTGCCCAGATTCTTCCCAGCTGCTTTGGTGGAGTCATCCCCCACCCGCACACAGTGAGTACTGGCATCTTTGGGCGATGCTGTCCTTTAGGTGGCCTTTAGTGAAAAGCACTTTGAGTAGAAAGTTGACAGTTGTCTGTCTGACACAGGTACTTGTATCTATCACTTTGTCGAACAAGTTGAATCCTAAACGTTGGACATAAAGTGTCCTTTTGTCTGGCAAACTGTTGGTTCACATAATTTTTTTTTAAGGTTTATTTTATTTTTGAATACAAGCTGGGGTGCAGGCCAGAGATGTGAAGTGGTGAGAGGGTTCACCGGAGACAGACTGGGGAGCAGAACAGGCAGATTGACCGAAACACACTGCTGAGCGGAGCAGCAAGGCAGGAGAGGTCTGCCCCACCATGTGGGAGTCTCCCTGGTTGGACATCGAACTTTCTCCGCAGCTGCCTGCAGCTCCACAGCCCTGTGCCAACCCATTGTGCCACCAGGGAGGCCCATCGTTCGCATAATTTTGAAAACTATTACTTGAGTTGGCTTTAAAATGAGGTACTGCATTTTAGCGTATAGACATAATAATGATACAAATTCTTGACTTTCTCTCTATAAATGACTTAGAATATAACTAATTAGATAAAGAAAAATGCACATTTGGAAGCTGTAGCACCAAAAATATTGAGTCTAGTAAGGTTCGCGCAGAGGGTAAGATAAAATATGCCTATAATTCTTCAGAATTATGTAACCGAGGCAGGTGAATTGGAAGCAGGATGTTCATGATTCCACTTTTGTAAGTTACTGTTTAGAAGAATAGGTGATTAAATCACCATGTTTAATAAACACCACCATTTGTGTGCCTTTTGACTTCGTGCGTATTTCCAGTTGTATGATTTTTAAACATGATATTTGGGAGCCTCTGCCCCCTTCAATTAGTGACAGTGGTTAGCAGGCTTGCTCAGTCTTGGGACTTTTTAAACTACAAATGTAACCTTTAAACATAAACCCTGCTGGCACTGAGGAATGCAATTAAGCAGGAGTACCTCTTTATGAATACTTCATAAACAGAGATTTAATTGTTTGTATATACACAATTTTTTTAAAATAAGTTTTTTATAGGATACACATTTTGAGACAACAAAAACTGCTACCAGGTGGTGAGGCTGTGTTCATGAAAGCAGTTGAAACTTTACACCACCTGCCCTTGCAGGGCTCAAGAGAAAAGTTTATAGAAATCCGTTCAATAATACTACACAAGCCTTATAAATTATTTTTAAAAAGCTTCTTAAAGGAATGTTTCCCTTCAGAACCCTGAAAGAGAAAATAGGATAAAGTTGAGGCTAATATGTTTTTTGTCTGCTTTATCTTTTTACCCTGAGGGAATTCCCAAGCACTTTGTAAAATTGAGTTCACCTATAAAATGTGTCAAGGTCAAATGTTATCAGTGCCTAAGAGAATGGCCCTTGGATGCTTTGCTCTAAAATGTACAGGAGTCGATTTTGTGTAGTGGTCAAGGGCCTAGGAATGGGGACCAGACTGTCTGTGCTTTTCTCCCACATATGTTCTCTGGTTATGTGACTTGGGCGAATGATCTGATCTAGCAGTGCCTCCTTCCCTTCATCTCTAAAAAAACAGGAATCATAATATTACTTGTCTCATATGGTTGTTTTGAGGATTAAGAGAATTTATATTTGGATATGTCTTGCATCCATGCTCAGACCAAAAGCGCTCTATAAATGGTTACTATTTTTATTACCAAGAGTATTATGCCCAAAAAGTTCTTTATTAAACGAGCTTTTAAAATCTCAATGTAGTAATTGATTATTTCAGATCTAATTAGTGTCGTGTGATAATATGAACATAGGCTTAGGTGACTTAGTCTTTTGGATATTGTCTATTCTTTTTAACAGTTACTAGACTAAGTTGTTAAATGAAACTTAAGAGGAAGATATGACTTATTAGAGAAAACTTTTAAAGTACTTTAGGAAATTCTAACCATGTGTGGTAGATTAATTTTATGTAATTCTACTAGAATTTTTGGCCTGTTTTTTAGATTTTTATAAAAACATGAAATATGTCTTCTACAGAAAAAGATAATACTTAAGCATTGTGCATTTACCAATATTTATTAATTTGCAGTTGTACATTGACATTTAGAAATAGTCCTTCACATTCCTTCTCCTTTTTAATATTTTGTGAAATTTTGATTAGCTTGTAGGGTTTACTATTATAAAATCCAAGCTACCATATTCTAGAAAAAGGAATAACATTGTGAGAAATCATCTAAGCACTTATCTGTAATTAATTACTTTTTTGTAATTGCAGAAATAGCTAAGTAAACATTGACCTATTTAATGAGCAAAGTAGATTAAGCAACATAGTTGTTTTTTTTTTTAAAGATTTATTTTATTTATACATACAAGCTGGGGTACAGGCCAGAGGTGTGGGGCGGCGAGAGGGTTCACCAGAGACAGAGCGGGTAGCAGAACAGGCGGATCAGAAGTACACTGCTGAGGGGAGCAGCGGGCTAGGCAGGAGAGGTCTGCCACGCCATGTGGGATTCTCCCCGGCCGGGCGTCGAACTCGCGTCACCGCTGCCGACAGCTCCACAGCGCAGCGCTTAACCGCTGTGCCACCTGGGAGGCCCAACATAGTTTTTTTTTTTTTTTAAAGACTTTATTTATTTTTGCATAGAAGAGTTGGGGTATAGGCCAGAGGTATGGGGGTGAGAGGATTCACCAGAGACGGAGTGGAGGGCAGAGCAGGTGGACTTCCTGAAGTATGCTGCTAAGGGGAGCAGTGGGCGAGACAGAAGAGGTCTGCTGCACCATGTGGGTCTGCTCCCTGGCTGAAAATTGAACTCGGGCTGTTCACAGTGATAGTGTTGAGACTTAACCCATAGGCCACCAGGGAGGCCCAGCAACGTAGATATTAATTTAGCTTTACAAAAATGTTGATTAACTTGCATTTTTAAGGAGGAACATATCAAATGCATGCATTTAATTTTATTTTATTCTTATTTTGAATTGATTTACTTTCAGGTGTACAAAATAATTATTTGATATTTATACACATTGTGACTCTTGTTAATGTCTGTTACTATATATAATTGAAATTTTTTTGCCATGAGAACTTTTAAGTTCTACTCCTAGGAAATTTTAAATATGAAATACAGTATCACTGACTATATCAAATACACGTATTTTAAAAAAGTGTATTTTGAAAATGTTTAAAATGTATTTAATTATATCAATATTAATGATTTGTCCAAGTTTTCTGTGTACTATAATTTTTCTTTCAATAGCAAAGTAGTTTACAAGACTTTAAATATTTGATCCTTAGTATTTGAGAAAAACAAAAGATGAAATTACGGGTTAAGTGTTTCCGTAGTGTATATTTTTTCGATATAAATAATGCAAATTTGAAGAAGCTTTTTTCAGTGAGAATTACATTCATTCATTTGTACATCTACTAAATATTTATTAAGCATATTTCATGTGCTAAATCTGATTATATACAGTGGAAGTTGCTGGTTTTACATTGATAAAAATGGTTTCTACACTCAGGAATCTCAAAATGCATAATTACAAAATCTACTGTCAGTAAACCAAGAAATTGAGCAGTGGACCAAGGGAGCCTTAAAAATCCATATAATATTTCAGACTGACTACTTGGAATGAATGTCTTTCAAGTTGAAATCTCAAGGACAAGGAAGCAGCAAGGTGGCGAGCAGCAGGAAGTGTTCTAAACATAGAAAATGGCATTTGGAAAAGCCACCAGGCCAAAAAAAGTCAAGAGAAGGGAGGCAGTGTGAGTAAAGGGCAGTGTACAGAGATTAGGTACCTGCAGATTTGATGGGAGGACTGGATGAATGAATGACAGTAAAAGTACTTTTAATGGTAGAATTGCATAGAGGCTCTCTACATTAACAGAATGTTTGTCAGCTGCTGCACTATGCAACCATTCATTTTGTTTTCATATGACTGGAAATTATTTTGTTAACCTGTTTGTCCATATATTATTAAACTTAGTCATCTTTATGTATCAAGTTACAAAATATTAAACATAGATATAAATATAAACATATGATCCAGCAATTTCTGGGTAACTGTTTGAAGGATATGGAAACACTACTTGGAAGGGATATATGCACTCCTGTGTTCATTGCAGCACTGTTTACTGTAGTCAAGTTATGGAATGTGTCCAACAACAGATGAGTGGGTAAAAATGATATGGCATATAAGAACACAGTGGAATACTACTCAGCTATAGATGAAAGATGAAATCTTGCCCTTTGTGACAACATGGATGTGAAGTAAGTCAGCATAAAGACAATTACTGGATAATTTCACTTACATGTTTATTATAAAGAAACAAGCAAAGGAACAGACAAAACCAAATCAAAACATGTTCTTGGAATCTGACTTCAGAACTAAGGCTGACAGAGGGGGAGGGTGGGGATGGGAGCAAAGGATGGAGAGGACCCCAGTGGACTGGTGAGTCTAGTCCAATTATTGTTTTTTTTTCTAATATATATTTTTATTGTTATCTATATCTTTTACATTTTGTATTCCCCTTGGGTAACCCACCACCAATTCACCCGTGATCCATCTCCATGGTCCCTTGTGTTCTTATCTATTCCGTTTTGTGCCCTTATTCTCCTCCTCCCCCCACCCCCCAAGTGTCTGTCCTATTTGGTTTCCCTATAGTCCTGTTATAAGTGAAACCATTCGGTATTTTTTCTCTTTCTTTCTGGCTTGTTTCGCTGAGTATGATCCCCTCTAATTCCATCCATGTCGCTGCAAATTGCATTTGCTTATCTTCTTTGAATGCTGAATAGTATTCCATTGTGTGTATATATACCACATCTTCTTGATCCAGTCATCTCTTTTTGGACATCTGGGTTGCTTCCATACCTTTGCTATTGTGAACAGTGCCGCAATGAACATATGGGTGCATGTATCCTTTTGGATTAGTGTTTTTGTGTCCTTTGGGTAGATTCCCAAAAGTAGTTATTGCTGGGTCGTATGGAAGCTCCATGTTTAGTAGTTTGAGGAATCGCCATACAGCTTTCCATAGTGGTTGGACCAATTCACATTCCTGCCAGCAGTGTAGAAGAGTTCCTTTTTTTCCACATCCTTTCCAGCATTTGTTGTTGCCTGTATTTTTAATGTGTGGCATCCTCACAAGTGTGAGGTGGTATCGCATAGTGGTTTTGATTTGCATTTCCTTGATTATAAGTGATGTTGAACATTTTTTCATGTATCTGTTGGCCATTTGCTTTTCTTCTTTGGAGAAGTGCCTTTTTAGCTCTTCTGCCCATTTTTTGACTGGATTGTTAGCTTTGTTTTTATTGAATTGTGTGAGTTCCTTGTAAATATTTGTTATCAGTCCTTTATCGGATGTATTGTGTGCAAAAATCTTTTCCTAGTTGGTAGGGTGTCTGTTTTGGTTAATGTCTCTTTTGCTGTACAGAAGCTTTTTCTTTTGATGTAATCCCATCTGTTTATCTTGTCCTTCACTTCCTTCGCTTTGGGGGATGTGTTGTTAAAGATTTTGCTGAAATATATGTCGTGTAGGGTTTTGCCTATATTTTCTTCTATAAATTTTATGGTTTCAGGTCTTACATCTAGGTTTTTTTATCCATTTTGAGTTGGTTTTTGTGCAGGGTGTGAGGAAGTAGTCTAGCTTCATTTTTTTTTGCATGTGGCTGTCCAGTTTTCCCAGCACCATTTATTGAATAGACTGTCCTTGTTCCACTGCATTTTCTTTGCTCCTTTGTCAAAGATTAGTTGTTCATAGATATGCAGCTTTAATTCTGGGTATTCTATTCGGTTCCATTGATCTTTGTGTCTGTTTTTGTTCCAGTACCATGCTGTTTTAGTTATTACAGCTTTGTAGTATAGTTTGAAATCAGGGAGTGAAATTCCTCTGTTTTCTTTCTTTTTAGTCAGGAGGGCTTTAGCTATGCGGGGCTTTTTGTGGTTCCATATGAATTTCATCAGTATTTGATCTATTTCCTTGAAGAATGTCATTGAGATTGTTATTGGAATAGCATTGAATCTGTAAATTGCTTTTGGGAGGATTGCCATTTTGATAATGTTAAACCTTCCAATCCATGAGCAGGGGATGTGTCTCCATTTTCTTGTGTCTTCTTGTATTTCTTTCAACAGTGTTTTGTGTTTCAGTGGTGCATGTGTTGTGACCTAGATCCCTAAAACATATACAGTGGTGTCAAATTAGTTAAAAGCGCTGAGCATAGCTGGTAGTCATTGAAGTTGAGAAAATTGAAATGATTTGCGAGTTATCTTAGGAGCTGAGTCTCACAGGCTGTAGTTTGGGTTAGTTTTCCACAGAATGCCAAGGATAGTGAGTGTCCCTGGTAGCTAGTGCCTGGGGGGAGTGCTGTAGCTGGTCAGATGTGGTGTCTTTCATCCTTAAACTGTCTCCTCTTCTGTTTACCATTCTCATTTTTCCATAGGCACGGATGGTAATCTCCTATACAATGTCTCAGACCCCAAACTGTCTATACAGATCTTGGTGGATCTCTAAGAAAACTCTGAGTCCAAGTGGTTACAAGTAAACTGTCTTAATATCTGTTAAAGTAGTTTTCAAATTTGTTCACTCTCTCTGTCTTGACAGATTTTAAAATTTTGAATTTATTTCTTAGTTTTCAGACGTCTTTCTTGCCTTTAGCCTACTTTCTTCTTAAAGATGCTGATTATTTGAGTGCTGGTCACTTGAGGCTTATTTGTCTCATCTTGCCATTCAACAAATTTTGAGTGCCATATTTGTGTCTGTAATAGTCGCTGATCATATAGCAGAGACCGAACCATTCTTGAGCTTTGTTCTTGTAAAGTGTAAGGGCTAGTTTGGGAGTCAGACATTAAACAAGTAAACAAATACATGTAATTAGAGACTGTTAAAATCCTATAGGAAAGGCGGACAATGCTTTGAGTAAGGACAACTAATCTCTTTTGGATTGACTCATCAGGAAGGAATGTCTGTGTAGGCGATTTAGGTGGAACTATAATAGATAAGGAGCAGTTAGTACAGAGATTTGAGAGGTAATAGAAAGTCCTTTCTTTGCACCATAGATGTTGATTATATTTTTCTAAAAATAGTATTTATACCACCAAGTTACATACTGCATGTATACCACAGTTCACAATGTAAGGTGGGTGAGGACCCAAACCAAATCCTTCACTTTTTCCACATTTTATTGATTTGTCATTAATTTACATAACTATGTAATTTAGAGGTGCAGCTTCACACCTCTACACATGTATATGATTCACTCTCCTTCCATCAAAGCTCCAGTGCCAAGGCCCTGTCATCTCCACTCACCTTTGCCTTATCCTCACCTCCTTCCCTCTGGTAACCAGTATATTTTTTCGTAGAGTCTGAGAATTGTTTATTTTGCCAGTTTATTTTCTTTGGTTGCTTATATTCTGCAAATGTATGAGACCGTACTGTTCATTTTCTGACCTACTGTCTTTCATTTTCTGACCTACTTCACTTAGCATAATCACCTCCAGACCCATCAGTTTTGTCCCAGAAAGCACTCTTTCATCTTTATTAATAGCTGCATAGTATTCCACTGAGTAACTACTCCATGTTTGTTTATCCAGTCGTCTGTTAGTGGGCATTTAGGTTGGTTCCATGACTTGTCTGTTGTGAATCATGCTGCTGTGAATGTAGGAGTCAATAAATCTTTCCTAGCAATGCCAAAACAAAATGTTGATGTACAAAATAACTGTTGTGTGGGAAGATGTGTATTTTTTTTGGTCTTTAAGTATGATAAAAATAAACATGAAATTAGTGTGAAATGATTAATATGTTCACTGTATAATTATTGTGTTTGGCTAACAGTTTTACCTTTTAAAATTTGCTGCTGAAAATTTGAAGAACCCTTGGGTTGGTGAATGCAGGAAAAATAAATGTCTGTGATATTATTGGATGTGTCATTATAGGCCAAGTGTAGTTAAAGATAAATTTATTGATAAGGGAGTAAGATGAAAAGAAAACTGGGAAGTTGTTACATGATTTAAGGTTTTTACATGTTTTAATTCATAATTTGTTGATTATATGTGAAAATGTTGTCTGTACTGATCAATTTCAAAATCTTTCTCCATCTGACCAGATAATGCTACTATTTTAAGCAGAATGAACTGATTAACGATCAATGCCTTCACTTGAGTAAATGAGGTGTGCTACACAGGAAGCTGCTAGAGGATGAATTCACCACACTTCCTGACATTCTTCTTCTATTTTTAGGTCTTTTGAAAACTACAGAAATGATACAAATTCTTTATCTTAAATTTGTTAGAAAATGTAAACTTGGTTGTTATCTACCTATTTAATTTAGAAATGACTTTTTTTTTTTGGAAACTGGTGGTCTCCATATATTATGTGCGTTAAAGGTGAAAATATCTAGAATGAGTCAGTCCAAACTGAGAGCCTTGTAGAGAATATGGTATTAAAACCTTTAAGAATTTCATATTTCAGCAAAAGGGACTGAAACAAAACGAAATAAAAATAAGTCCAAGTAGAAATGATTCTTCATTTTTCCCATATATAGTCAGAGAAAGTTTGATTTTTTCAAACTTAAATAGGAAACATGTGCTTGCATTATTTTACTTTGTTTCTCGTGTTGGTAACCATTTTAAACTGCATTTGTTTTTCATAAGATTCTTTAAAAAGTGTTTTAATGAATTTTGGATGATTGTAAATTATTTAGAAAAGGACTTTCAGCTTATTCTAAATTAAATTATGTAACTCCAAATAAGAAAACTTTGTTATTTAAAAAAAAATTGCAAAAATTAGAGTAAAGTAAGATAAATGTTCAAAGCTTAGTGAAGGAAGCAAGTTTTTGTTATCTTCATTAAAGGATCATCTCCTGTAAGGGGGATGGGGCACTGATAGTATTTCCAACCACCTTTTAGTTTTGCACTCAACTTTACCAATGTGGATGACAGCACTGTTACCAGTATCATTTTTTTTTAAATGCCCATGGCAATTGATTAGAAAGTGTCATTTTTTTTTCTTTGTACCATTGTCAAAACTGAATGTTGTCATAACCTAATGCTTTCTACCCTGCTTAGTCATGGTTATGTACTCAGCGAAGTTCTGTTACAGATGTGTTTAAAAACCAAGTTCATGGTGCTTAAATGTAAAATAACCATTTTATTTGTTTTACAGAAAACGCATGTTTCAGAAGAGATGGGTGAAATTTGACGGACTTAGCATTTCTTACTACAATAATGATAAGGTAAATGCATTTTACAGTTTTCAAAGATTGCTTTAGGCATACTGAGTATAAACTAAGCAAGTGATTTGATTTTTGAGAAAAAGGGTTGAACTATATACACTAAAAGGATTGAATAGGATAAAAACATATTTTTTTCATTATTTAACTTTCTCTTGATACATAAAATGGTTTACTTTAAACAAATTATTTATAAAGTTTCTTCTACAAGCCACAAGAGCTATTATGAATGATATACAAATGAATAAGTAGTTGCCTTTTTCCCAGAGAGCACTAACCAATGTTTACAAAATGACACTGCCAGTTGAAAATGGCAAAACAAGAGATTATTTTGTATTCTGGGAATAGTTGTGGAAGAATAGAAGAAATCTTCTTGCGTAAGATTTCATTTACCATAGGAGCTGTTTATTTTATTTGATGTGTATTTTTGTGTATAAGTCTATGTAATATTACATTTGCCATATTAATTAACTAAACCTTTAAAGGAAATACTTGGTTTATTTTAAAGTATTTATTATTATAAATCATAGTACAGTTAACATTTTTTTTGACATATTGTTGTGTATAACTTTGATTATATCTTTTGGATGAATTCCTGGAAGTGAAATTGCTGAACTTTCAGTACACTTTGCCAAAACCACCTGGTAGAAAAATTCTACTGGTTTGTGTCTTTAAAGGTACTTTGAGATGTCATTTTTTAATTTTTTTGTTTAATATTGAAATGATATTGATGTACATCACTATATGTGATTTTGGAGAATAGGTTCACATGTCTTCAGATGTTTATCACTACAAGAAAGAGGAATGTACGTGGAGAAACCAGACAAAATAGAACCTGTTTTCAGAATGAATGAGATGCCCAGATGGAAATTGTGGGCTGTGTATTGGTAGAATTGAATTGTATCTTGAGGGCATGAAGCTGAGAAAAGGTTGCTTGGAGTTAGGAGCTCAGTGAAAATCTTGACAACTGTGTGAAAGTGGTACCAAAGTATAGGAAATCCTAACTGTGGTGGCCACAGATCCTTAAAAACTGCAACTTTGAGAGAAAGGACGTATAATGAAGCCATGTTCTCAAGTCATTTTGATTAATGTGACAGGAATTCTTTTTATCCTCATCAATGTTATAGCAAAATGCTGTTGAATGAATACATTATGTGATGACTTGCTGTATCGCATAGGTAGTTGAGTCAATGTTGAGATGCTGTTTTGATCTTGTCCTATTAGGTATGAGAATCATTCTTAGGCGATTTAAGCTGAAATACTTAGGAGAGGAATGTCCTATCTGCAAGTATTTTTCTTATGTTGTTATCTGTATAGGTATGTCTACAAATATGCTTGCATATAGACATGCAAAGAGTTTATCATGATAAAGCAAAAACTTAAGTTGTTAGCAATTTGTCAAGTTTAGTAAAGAACATGTGGCTATTTGTGCTACTAATCTTTCAGTTTTTCTGCATTGAGAATTTCCTTAATAAAAATCCCATTTTATTTAATTAAATCAATATTATATAGTTTTAACTAAGCATTTTCTTAATATAATTATTTAACATTTGACCATATTCTGAAATTCATGGTCTGTTACCTGGCATTTTCTCATTACTTAATAGAGATTTTAAATGCCTAGTATTTGGTGAAATTTGTGATCTCAATAGAGACTTAGATCCCTCCATATGTTGATTTATCAGTGCTGCTGGGCAAAAGAATGTATGACTTCAGACTGAAAGTAACAGACATTGCAACATAACACTTTAAATGCTGCTGTTATGCTGAGAATACTTTAAAGTCTAGTGAAGTGTTAGTTCCTTCACTTCTCTTTTCAGTGATTCAGATAAAGCATCAAATAAATAGGTTTAAACACACGTCTTTGAAGTTTGCAAGATGGTAGAATGCATATTTTTTTTAAAGTTGATTTTCTGTTTTAGCTCCTGTTTCTTGTTTACTTGTACATTTGAATGTTGAGATATCTGATGGAATCTGACCTGTTTTTTTCCCAGCAGCTATGTCCTTCTCTTACTTAATCGAAATGAGGAGGGAAATTGTTTACAAGTGTGAGTGGCTTCCATGCCATGAGGCACAGTTAGTTTGGGAATCATTATCTCCATTTGGGACAGAGGGTTTCTGTTGGTAGTATCCAGTAGACTTTTTCTCTCTTTGTCCTTTAAAAGCTCATCTGAACTGCTGTGAAGAGATCAGTGCCTATCAACAGTTAAAAATACTTGTGAAAAAATAATACTAGTTTGAAATTGAGATAAATATATCATTATTAAAATTATTATAAATCATTTATCTTAACATTAGATTTGTTAAAATTCAAATTGTTATTCTCTATGGTATTTCATTGTTTTACTTATCCTCATGGCTGCTTTCATCTTGGCAAAACACAAAACCACTGGAATGGGTGTTTTCTAAAAGGAGACATGGTTTCTGTTGCGACTCTTCTGGCAAAAGGGATGAATTGGTGAGCTGGGAAGAGAGGATTTCAGGAACAGTGAGCAGAAAGCAAAGGTGTGGCCTTTGGTATCTCAGCCCAGTGTACTGTTTTAGTGGCCATGTGTAGAGAAGTGAGGGCTTTCCTTCATTGTTTAAAGTGCAATGGAGAGGTGCATGGTTGGGATCTTAGGAGGTAATGTGCAGAGTGACCTGTTTGCTGAGCTTTCTTCCACTTTTCTCCAGGCTGCTCAATCAGTTATCTGCAAAAACTCCTTCATTGTATTACTGAAAATGACATCATCCCCAAAGTCTTGCTATCTTATCACCTGCCAAGAAATCTAACTCACCTCTGTTCTCAGCTGTGGGCACAATTGCATGTTTCATTGCCTGAAAGTCATAGATAAAAGACAAACTTGACCTCAATATCTGTGTTTCACACTCAAGGGATGCTTTCAAAATTTCTTAAGGACAATTTTACACTCTGAAAAATGCACTAATTTGAGTCTCTTGTCATTGAGTTTCCCCGTCTATGTTGTCTTTACCATGTAGATAAATGTCAAATCAACTCTACAGTGTTAAAAAATAGGAAATTTATCTTGGGATCTCATAATAGATTTAAAGGAGCCATTAGAGAAACGACAGCTTCCTGAAGTGGCATCTATTTAGCTTGTTAAGTATATTTTGATCACTTCTGGGGAATTCGTTTTCCTGTTACTCTTCCATAAGTACTTACCTTTTAAATGTAATATTATTATAGGCATGTAGGTAAGTTATTTTTTTAAGTAATTGTTTTTTAATCTCTCTAAAGAGATGTAGAAGAATTTCCTTTTTAAAATTCCTGCTCTTTCCCTGTGACACTGCTTGATTTTTTCACTACTGAAAAATGGGTTAATGAGAACATTTTATTCAGCAAATGGTTAGTTGTCTTGTTGTAGCTTTTATAATTCTTAGGTAAACTAAAATTTGATAAAGTGTTGCCTAGGAGAGAAAGTGTATTATTGCACATTGTAAAGATTATACAGTCTTCCTGGTCTGCTTTCAGCCATTACAGACTTACTGCCAGAGAGGCCCTTACACTGTCCTCAAAGGTGCGGTGCTCATTCCTACCTCCTGGGTTACCTGATAATGGGAAGGCTTTCTCGCTGGAGTCTCAGTTCCTAGAGTTGTCTAGCATTGTCTGTATCGCTTTGACCTATTCACATTTATTGGATTTCATTTAAGCTAATCTTAGGGTTTTCTTTACAATGACTTTTTTCAGAGGCATTTGGGTAGATACTGTGGAAACTTTATCATGTCTCTTTCCTGTATTTTTACTCCATGGTTTTGTTCTTTTGTTTTTGTACCTCCTGGCCATTGCCATTAATCAAAATCCATCTTGTAAAACTAGTCCCTGAATTTTTACTTTCTCCACCTGTGACATTTGACCAATAGTATGCAGGGACAGTTAGAAGGAAAACAAGGTGAAAGTAGAGAGGTAAATCAGTGTGTGCTATAAATCAAGCATTAACTTAGCAGGGTTTATGCTAATTCTGTACTTCAGAAAATTATTGAAAATGAGCTGTTAGAGTTTGATGTAATTGTGATTGATTGGAAATAGGATCCATTCATTCAGAAAATATACAACACTGATTATGTGAAAAGTGATGAGGAAAACAGACGTGACTCACAGTCTTTTGTATATGGAGAGAATGCATTAAATGATCACCCAGTACATACAAAAATTACAGTAAATATAAAATTATTAGTTAATAATTGAGGTAGAGGGAAGGTACAGGTTGCTATTATCTTAAATTGATTATCTGTCTCAGTGAAGGTGAGAAAAGGGCCTGAGAAGAGAGGCTGCTCAGAGGAAGTTTTCCTCAGGACCATATATTCCTGCTGACGTATGAAGGATGTGGAAGAAAAAAACTACATGTGTTAAAAAATAGGAAATTTATCTTGGGATCTCATAATAGATTTAAAGGAGCCATTAGAGAAAAACAGAATGCAGAGGCACTGGATCAGATGCTCAGGGAACCCCAAGAAGGCTGATATGACTAGAGAGTTCCAGTGTGTGGAGGGGAGCAGGTTGACATGAGCCTTGGCCTGAGATCCAGGTTGTGTGGGTATAAAAGATCACAAGTAAAAGATTGTTCTACTCAATACTGATTAGTGCTATTTTAATGGTTGGGTGTAGAGAGAGGAGGTTACATTTTCAGGAGACAATTCAATTTTAAACTTTGAGATATTATGGGACACTTAGTGCACTGTTGATGACCTATGGTAGTACAGTTAACTGACATGGATAAGAAAGAGAGGGGTCTTAGGATTCTCTGTGTGAACTTGGTAGTTGAAAGAGTAAGAAATGATTTTCTGTCTTGGGGAGAGAAGATAGCACACACACAAAGGAAAATAAGGAGAAATTATTTTGTAAGGACTTATTTTTTATCTCCCTCTTTTCTATGAGGTTGCCCGCTCATCTTCTTAAATCACAATTCAACGTATTCAATTTTGACTGCTGCAGGACATGGGAGGATCTTCATTACTTTGGAATTTAAAGTGGGATAAAAGAGTGGCTGGGGTTTTGATGGACACGTGAAGTCTGGGATAGGAGATTTGAATAGAAGCAGTGGAGGAGAAGAAGCTGTTGGAATTAAGCAGGAATACTGTGATGGTATAGTGTATTTCTCACCTAGCAGCTGCTAAACCTCATGGCAGAAGCTTACTTATCTGCTGTGTATGACAAGGTTTAATTGGTGAGAAGAATATGAACATGACATGTGTTTCTGCATGGAATAATTTAGAATATTCTTTAACTTAGCAGTCATTTATGATACTTGGAACATGCTCAGAAGTAAGGGTTGGCAGATAATGCTGTGGATGGAAGAGTAGAAGAAACCCCATAAGGATGTTTCTGGACTTTTGTGATGTTCATAACCTTCCGTAATGGGACCTTGATGTATGTTTTCAGTCGCATTCCTTTTGACTCTACACATAGTCCCTCTTATTATTCTTCTTTACACCTCCATTATTCAGCCTTTCTGACCAGAATGGCCTCTACCCACCTGTCTTTTTGGTTGAAAATTAGATTTCTTAAAGTCAGGTTTAAATGCCATCATCTCTATGAAAATGCCTCTGACCTCTTTTAAGTAGAATTCAGAATTCTCATCTTGGTACTCTATTGTTTGTACTCCATTGTAAATGTTTCTTTGATTATGTTAGCTGGTTTTTCATTCTGAGGTTCCTTGAATGTGTAACTGTTCTGTGAAATTTCTTTCCAGTACATGGACCAATAAATATTACACTTTTTGGAGATACTTGACATTATGGGATGATCATTATATCACATAGTTTAGGAGGGTCCATAAAAAGAAAGACTAGTAAGAGTTATCAAGACTCTTTAAGAATGATCACATGGAGCAAAAGTGTGATAGGTAGATGCCAGTCACAAACAGTCAAATCCATCTTTTTTCGCTCTTCATCGGAGGATAAAAAGTAATGTGATGATGTTGTGGGCTTAATATCACTGCCAGAGCTTTAGATAATGTGGTCAATAGATGTAACCTAACAGTCTGATTTCTCAGCTATATTCTTGTTTTCCACAATATGTGATAGCAGTGGTTTGAATTGGTTCAGTTACAGTACCTGTTTTGGCCACCAGATGCCTGCAAACACCATAAAATCATTTTTTTGTAGACTGTCTCAAACATAAAGAACTTAATGCTGGTTTTTTCAGCTGTATATATTACTGGTCTAGTGTGATGGTTTGTTTTTGACTCTTTGCCTTTTTGCTTCCAGATGAAAAGAAAATTGCAAAGATAGCTCACTTGAAAGGGACATATAAAGTTTTCGTTCCTGGACTTTTAAATGTGCATGAGAGTGTGTGTGTGTGTGTGTGTGTGTGTGTGTGTGTGTGTGTATGTGTGTGTGTGTGTGTGTATGTGTGTGTGCGTGCGCGCGTGCACGCGCGTGCTTGTGCACGTGCATATGTATGCACAAATACACATAAAATATCTACTATATATGTTTTTACACAAATTTGATTGAAATTATACAGAAACATTTGTCAATATTTTTCAATTTTTGAAAAGCTCAAGAGAGTTCAATTTTAATATATCTTTCTTATGTGTCCTTTTCTCTAACCAATGCAGGAGAAGTATTCAAAAGGAATAATTCCCCTTTCTGCTATATCTACAGTACGAGTTCAAGGAGACAACAAATTTGAAGTTGTTACAACACAAAGAACTTTTGTTTTTAGAGTAGAAAAAGAAGGTAAGATTATTTCCTTATTCTGATAAAAAAAAAAACAACAGATATTTATTTCTAAACAATGAGAAGATTAATAAACTGGTTGTCTGGAAATGCCACGGAAGCTTCTCAGGTGTTATTACTTTTAAACAATCTACATCTATATTAATTTTTTGAATTCCATAATATTAAAACACAAAAATGTTTGATGGGTCACTTGTTTGTTCACTATTCTTTCATGCATCAAATATTAGTGAGAATCTACAACATTCTGCAGGTTTGTCTGCATTCCGGGTATTGAGCAGTTACTAAAAACTAGACATAAATCTTTGTACAGCTCACCTTTTAGTTATTTTGATAATACAAAGTAATTATTTAATATGCAAAAACAATTTTTCTAGCTACTGAAACTTATTTTAAAACCTGCTTTTGTTTAGTACTGATTATCCCTCCACTTGAATTTTCAAATGCCTCTTGCACTTAATTATATGAATCATAGTGATATGTAAAGTTACCTGATATGTTCCAGAAAAATCTTTTTGATGCTTTATTTTCATAATAGTGTTATTCGACACAGATATTTCAGTTATTGTCCCACTTTATAAATGGATCTTCATCTTTTGGAAATTACTGCATTTTTAACATTTATCGAGCTGTACTTGTGTTTTTAAACTGCTAGATTCCTAGATCACATGAGAGTGTATGACACATAGAAAACATTCAATAAATATTTTACATAACTGGAAAACTTCCATTATTGCTTGGGATAGTCAGTAAATGGGTAAGTTCCAGCTGCTTTTCACACTGGAAAAGTGGTTTTTCAAACTGCGAGTCAAGATGCATGGTGAGATCAACTTTGTGATTTTTGATGATACCAAAAGGAAATTCCCCCAAACAGACAGACAGTAAATAGAATAAGAAGCATCAAAGGGTATCACAGCAAGTGTAAGTTAACACATTGTAAAACATACCTGCGTATGTATTGCCCACATGTAAAGTAAAATTGCTTCCTTATTTGACTTCCGATTTTAAAAATTGTTGAAAGCTACATCCTACAATAGATGTTAATGCATTGTGACCTGTAGCCATTGCTTGCTTTCTCATTAGGTCACAGCCATCTCACTTGTTTTGTCTTTTGACTGCTTTCTTGTCTCAGTGGCAGCACTGGGTCATTGTAACACAGACTCTGTGGCCAGTGCGGTATAAAATATTTATGTCTAGATCTTTACAGAAAAAGTTTGCTAACCCCAGAGCTAGAGCATTTTATATGGGATTGCCTGTGTGTAAACCACTTTTTGTGAGTCATTACACGAAATTCAGAAAGTTTCCCACAGTTGTGATGTGTGATATGGGACTTGTGTCTGCAATCCCAGTTCTTGTCTGTCAGCATTCCTAAAACATGTGGCTGTGCTCCTCTCCATGGGCAATTGTGAAGGTCTTTCCATGTGGATTGGTTTCACTGCGCTGAATGGTTACTTCTCTCTGATTGAGGTGCTGATTACCATACTCTTGGCTTTTTAAATTGAATTCATATTTGCCACACAGCCTGCATTCTAAGATAGACCTACTAAATAAAGCTTCTAGCTTGTGTGAAAATCTGTTTAGCCATTTCACTTGCAGCAGTTAAAAGTTAAATAGACACATTCAAGTAGAATGTGTCAACCTACACATGTTTAAAAGTTACATATTTGCAGTTGACCAATAAATCCTTCTCTGGTATGGAGTTCATCACTGTGCTTTAAACTTAGTATAAGAATTTCATGCGTGGCGGCTGGTAATGCCTGCCTTGGTGGGGAATGTGGTGTTGTAGCAGCTCCTGAAGGGGGAGATCCTGTGCCTCTACAACACAGCCCTGTAACCAATGTTACCTTAATGATAATAAAACAATAATCTCATTAACTTTGGTATAGTTTGTTAAATAAGTATTAGGTCTTTAATTTGTGAAACCATGAAATACTGCTTCAGTAAAAACTGAGACTTAGAATTACTGAATGTTATTTTGAAATTCATTTTCCATAATAACAACTCACATTGTGAAAGACAAGTGTATGTAAAAGATAAGTTCATGTAGATGTTTGCATCTGTGTATTTATGTAAATTGTGTCTGCATGTATATTTTTAGTATGGAATCTTCAACAAATACTAAATATGTTTTATTAAGTTTTTTATCTCTTCCCACATATACAAATGATTATTTTTCATTTTGTAGAAGCTCAGAAATTATTCAGAGTAATGTGCAAAAAAATTTGCCTTTTTGAGCTTTACTTCAATCTAACCAAAAAGGAAGGTCACAGTTTCAAAAAGAAAGGTACACTGGATTTTACATCTTAACAGAGATGAGTTCTTCATTTTTGGTGATCAGTTTCTCAATATCCTTTTTCTATATGTGCTGCCACTCTTTGTCTCCCCTAAAGCCAGCCTCACTCTAACTGCTACTACATTGCCCACCATCTGTGTTAAGATTGGACTATAATCTGGCATCTCCTTCTCCCACCCTCAATTGAGCTAGGGTTTCAGTTTTCCCTAAAAATGCTATTTTTTCATTGAAAGTGAATTATGCTGAAATAGTAGTTTTAAGATATTCTTCTGCAAGTAGAAAATTTGCTTTATGTGCAAACTCAACCTTTGGAATTGTTCAGAGGGCAGTAGTGCTAATAAATTCTCCAGTCAGTCTGTCCTCCCTGGCAGTGTGCTTGCACTTAGAGATGTTCCTTCCCAAGACAGGTGAGGTTTATCCAGCGGGTAGCCCACCTAGTTAAAAGAGGACTGAAGAATTCTGGTTCACTCCCTTTTCAGGGCTGTTCTCAGTACTGGCTCTCAGCCCCTGTGCTCCTTAGTAGATTCCAGATCCCTGAGAGACAGGCACATGTGTCATTCCCGCAACTGTTCTAGAGGATATCACACGGCCCTCCTGTGGTGGATATGATACTGTAAAGTTCCTTCTTATTAAAAATATTTTAAAGAACACTTGGAATAGAAAACATGTAAATTCTCCCTTACCTGAGTGAAAATCTTCAATGTTTTTACAAGGAAGAAATGGGCCATTTACTAATTGGAGAGAGAACAGGGAAAATGAAAAGTTCCCTGTTAACTATCATCTTGCATATTTTTCTCCCTCGTATCTCACATCCAGTTCATCAGCAAGTCATACCAGTTTCACTATGAAATAGGAATTTACTATAACCAGTTCTCTACACCTCCACTGCTACCACCCCAATACAAGCCACCATTTCTATTTGGACTATTGTAATAATCTCTCTAGGTTGACTGGACCGTTATATTTTCAACATAGTTGTCAGAGCAATAAGTTAACAAGAAATTCAGATCCTGTCAGTCCATGCCACATGCTCTGTTGTCTTCCATCTTACTGATAGTAAAATGCTCATGTGGATTGTGTAATGTAGAGCCCTCTTCTTTCACAGCAGGGGGCGCTCCAGGAGATAAGGTTGATCTGTCTTGTTCACTCTTCCATTGCTGGAATTCACATAGTCATCGTGCATTGTAGGGGCTCAATGATTATTTGTATGAATAAATGTTTATCAGTTTCAAGAACAACCATGTTGGGTAATACTTCCTTACTGAGCATTGATCATGGGTTACCTTGAGGAATCTTTAGGTTATAATACTATATCAAAGTAAGAGTGACATTAAACTTTGCTAGATTCTGTGATTAATGTATTTTACAATTTTTTTACTTAGTAATCTCTAGAATAATCAGTCAAATCAAGCAATCAATCCTTTGCTTTTAAGGAATATGCCTCCCCTAACTCATTGTCCAGAGAATGTTAAGTCTATCCTGTTATACCTTCCTCTTTTTATTCTTACATATAAGTTGTCATTCCTGAAAACCTCAAGCACCAATTTGATGCTTGAGGGAATTGCTTTATCTTTTATTTATATTGTAGGATAATCACAAGGAAATAGTGATTAAACACTTTTTGTTTCCCCAACTTCTTCCCCCACCCTTTTTTCTACCCTAGAGTGCTTTATTTTGAGCACAGCTGTATCTAGGTCAGAGCATATTTTCAGGAAGAATGGTATTTTTTTTTTAAAGATTTATTTATGCATACAAGCTGGGGTACAGGCCAGAGGCGTGGGGGTGGCGAGAGGGTTCACCAGAGACAGAGTGGGGAGCAGAACAGGCAGATCGTCGGAAATACACTGCTGAGGGGAGCAGCGGGCAAGGCAGGAGAGGTCTGCCGCTCCGTGTGGGAATCTCCCTGGCCGGGTGTCGAACTCACATCACCACTGCCAACAGCTCCACAGCTCAGTGCTTAACCGCTGTGCCACCAGGGAGGCCCAGAATGGTATTTATTATAGTACTAAGATCAAGATAGACAATATTTGTTATTGGAAAGAAAGTATCTTGGTGTGAGGGTTCAAATAGCTATAATCTATCAACCTTTGCTCAAGACATTTAGCACAAGGGGACAACATTATTTTTTTTTTTAATATTGTGACTTATCAAAGCATATTCCCCATGTGTAAGGATGCACTCATTGCACAACTAAATGTTTTAATCTATTTTATTATGTTTGAATTATCTGTATCACTGTCTCCATTGGCATGGGTAATTAAGAATAAGCTGAATGTTACTATTAATTCCCTTCATCTTCATGACTGTTTACTTCCTCTTAGTAAATGAGGCCCTCAGGAGCTAGGTAATCTTCCAGGCTTTAAGGGAACCATTTATGGAGATGCAGCCATAATATGCTTAAGTCCGACAGATGTGATTGCCTATTTCAAATTATTTCCCGTGAAACTGAAATTTATGCTAAGAGTAATCTAGAAGCCATGAACCCTTTGGCTTAGTTCATTAAATTATTGCCTACACTTCAAACTCAGTGATTTATGTGAATTAGCACAAATAAACAAAAGTCATTATGTATCGTTTACTTGGCACGAGTGTCTTGTGTGAAACTAATGATTGCAAGGTTTGTTGCAGTACCAAAATTATAATTGTTAGTGCAGTCTGTATCTGTTGATGTAGATGTATATAGTAGTTGCTGTTATTGACATTGACCAAGTTACCTGAATATTTTCATGTCTTTTAGTTTAATGATACATGTAGGTAATGATTGATAAATACTTCATCCTGATATAAACAAGCACTGTTACTTGGGGATTATGAATCCCTGCAGATAAAGTATTGAAATGTTTTTATCAAATACTTTGGCCTTAAAATATAACTGTCTTTAGTAGTTGTGAACAAAAAAAATGAGATAATTAACAATGGATTCATGTTTAGATGTGAACAAATCTAATGTGGAGATTTGTTTCAATTCAGAAGTCATTCTTAGAAGGATCTGAGATGATATTCAATTTCCCAAACTTGAGTCTTACTTATTATTTTCTTCTCTTTGCTTCTTAAAATATTTTCCTGTGTGGAATTCAGTCTGTTTTGTTTTTCCCCTTTGCCTTAATAACCGTTTTTCCTTTGCTTTCTTGCTAGTGTTTTTTTCCAGGTTTAGATGTAGTAGTTCCTAATTTTGTCCATTTTGTCTCCTTTTACATTAAATATTTATCTACTTTAATTGGTCTTCTCTTGTATAGGTTTCTTCATTCACATGTTGCTATCTAGTCTTCTTGATGCTCAAGGCAAGGCACTGAATATCTGAAGTGGTTCTGTTAATAAAAAAGAACTTCCCACCTTCTTTGTCCAGTCATTTGATAATACCAAACTATCTTTTATTCTTGCTTGCAAAGGTGTTACAGAATTTCTAACCACATTTTTCAGAGTTAGCTCATGAGTTCAAATTTATATATACTCAGCTGTTTGTTAGTCCCTGAACAGATGTTGGTTCCTTCTGCCTTTGTTCTTGTGTTTTCCTCTCAGAGTATTGTTCAGCTTTTGCCTCCTGAACTCCAGTTTTGACTTTTGACTTTTTCCATTTTTCAAGACCTACCATAAATACCCCCTCTTTTTTTTTTCTTCTGTAAATCCAGGAACAGTTGTCTGAGTGTTAAAATGCTGGAGTTCACCATTTTTAATAGTAATTTGCTGTATGACTTCAGCAAATCAGGAACCTCTTAAATTGACTTACATATTAGTTGCTATCATTTACATATTTAGTGTTTTATTTTCCATTATGTATTTATATCTAATTTAACTTAGAGTTTTAATTGCTCTTAGGGGACATGGTCAGATTCTTACGTCCATAACCTAGTGTGCTCTATATAGTTAAAATCACATGGTTGTTGTGTAATGTGAGAAAATTTTAATTTACAGATAAGATGCTTCTTTTTCTGATGAGGGTGCAAATGAAATGGCTTAGAATATCAAGGTGGGTGTGCTCTTGAATAGGTTCTAATTGACTGTTAGAAAGTAAAATTTTTCTGGGAATTTAAATAACTGAATTGCCAGGTACAGTCTTCTAACCGTTTGTTTACATTACTTCTACTACAAGAGAAAATCCAACCTCATAAATAATCTATGAGTACTTCTTAAATATTAATATGGACAGATCATCTGGATATCGTCTTAAAATAAAGATTCTGATTCATCAGGTCTAGAATGGATCCTGAGATTTGCAACTGGTAGATGAAGTCAAAGTCAATGGTATTGTCTGCATGATGACTGAGTATTAAGTTTTAGAGTTGTTTTTCCTTACAGAGTTGGGCCACGATCCTGCCACCAATAACTTTCAGATTGTGGTTGTGAGAAAGAATCTGTGAATCGTCTGTTGCAGAGAAAATAGATCCTTGTCTATGAGTCTATGTCTAACACTTCCAATATAATGTTTTTACTTTCTCCTGTCTTTGTTTTCAGAGGAGAGAAACGAGTGGATCAGCATACTGTTAAATGCACTGAAATCACAATCCCTTTCCTCACAGTCCCAAGCTGTTGTTGTGCCGGAGAAATGTGCATATCTTGAATTGAGAGGGTATAAAGCCAAAATTTTTACTGTATTAAGTGGAAACAGTGTGTGGCTTTGCAAAAATGAACAGGTGAGCTCTATTACAATAATTGCAAGTTTTGGTTCCTTGATTCCATTAACAACTGTGTTTGTCAGATGTGTTAGTGTTTTTACTTAAGAATCTTGCTTATAATAAGTACTCCACTAAATAACACAAAGTCAGTGGGTGTGGTGTGGTAACATACATTTGAATCATATGTGGTGTTGCAAACCATTATTACCTCAGTAAAATAAGTGTGTTTGTATGTGCGTGCATACATAGGTACATATCTTTTTTAAAGATTCATTTTCTATTTATTTATGCATACAAGAACTGGGGTGTAGTCCAGAGGTGTGTGTGTGGGGGGTGGTGAGAGGATTCACCAGAGACAGAGTGGGGAGCTGAACAGGCAGACTGACTGAAATACACTGCTGAGGGGAACAGCCGGGAAGACAGGAGAGGTCTGCTGCCCCATGTGAGTCAGCTCCCTGGTAGGGGATTGAACTAATGCTGCAGTGGCTGGCAATAGCTTGATAGTGCTGAGACTTTAAACCCTGTGCCACCAGGGCGGCCCCCATAGGTATCTATCTATATCTCAGTTTTGTTGAATTTTCTCAGTTATTCCAGAGGCAGGGAAGTGGCATACATTAAATTTGAGACTGGCCATCATCTTTAAAGGGAATAGAAACAGTCACTGAAAATAAATTTTAAAAAGTACTCCTTAGTTGAATAATATCGGACTACATGAGAGAATAATTAAGAACCGATGAACCATTATAGCTATTGATGAGATAGGCCCTGTTGTGGATTATTTTTGTTTATTTTTTGTTTTGTGGTAAAAGAAATTATATAGTATGCTCAAGTAACATTTTCTTGAGTTTACAGCATTTAGGTGGGATCTCTTTTTCTGAGCACATATGTTGTTTACAGAGGAATTAATGTACTAGAGGCACGTGATTTATATATACATGGATGCATTATATATATGTAATGTACTTGTTGACTTACTGAATTTGGTTACTATTGATGGACTCGAGAACTTAAATATTTTGAGGAGACTGATATTAAAGTTTCAACAAATTCTATTAACTTCTTTTGTTTCTGTAGATAATCCTTTCTCTAACATACCTGGTTTTTGATATGTATGTGTAAGAAAATCTTTTCCTTACCTTTTTTGGGGAATGAATTCTTAATTTTTCAGTCTAAATATATCAGAAGTTTAGTAATTATTTCTTGAATTAAACACTGTGCTTTGGATGTCTAGTCTAAGATGAACTCATTTTATGATACATTATGATGGGTTATGATAGGTGAAATGTAAATGCTGACTATTTTCATAATAAGAAATAAAGATGTCAACTCAAAACAAATAGTAGTTTCATGAACACTAGCTATCAGTCTTTACCGTGGAATTCTCTGAACTTCAGTGTGAACTTGTTACTATTTTTTTTGATAAGATTTCTTAGCCATTAACTGTGGAAGGCATTGCTGAGCACCATTTGGCATATTAATAACTTGGATAGTTAGCATAATCTTCAAGAAGAGTAGTGATGTACAGCTTAATAAAGTGTAGGGACTGCGTATGAACATTTTCTGTCTGTGAAGTAAATGATTAAAACTTTTCTTATTGGTATGAAGTTTAAAAATGCTTTCTTTCCATGTAGCAGTATAGACGTTACTTTGCCAAATTAATTGAAGTACTCAGCTTTTGCTTGAGCAGATCTTTTGTACTAAAAGTTATTATATTTTAAAGATTTAGATTTATTTATTTATGTATGCAAGAACTGGGGTGTAGGCCAGAGGTGTGGGGTTGTGAGAGGATTCACCAGAGAGAGAGTGGGGCACAGAACAGGCAGATCTACTGAAGTACACTGCTGAGGGCATGGAGGGGATCAGTGGGTGAGGCAGGAGAGGTCTGCTGCACCATGTGGGAAGCTCCCTGGCCTGGGATTGAACTTGTGCTGCAGTGGCTGCGGATAGCTTCATAGTGCCGAGACTTAAACTGTTGCGCCACCAGGGAGACCCTGAACTAAAAGTTATTGGCTTCATTGCTTACATTAGCTAGATTGTCTGAGTTTATGTTATTCTTTAGAAGTGAAGTAGATGTTTTTTAAAGTTTTCTTAACATTTTCTGATAAGCCATTTTATGGTATTATTGCTTTAATTCTAATACTTGAACAAAAAAAGCATAATGATTACCATTTGTTGGATAACAGGTACTGTGCAAACTTTTAAACATATAAACATTCCTTTTTATTCTTCCTCACAAATGGAGGAGCAAGATATTTTCATCCATGTGTTTTAGATGAGGAAAATGAGGATTAAATAACTTGCTTCAGGATTATGGTTTACCATCCACAGTTAAATTTAAAACCAGAATTTTGTAACTCTAAGCTAGCTTTGTAGCCATTATACTAAATTGCCTTTTTTAAAAGTACATTGAAAAAAAAAAGATTTCTAAAAGGTTTGTGACCTTTTAGCAATAGGATATTTAGAAATAGCCAAGGATTCTTTCCTTAAATAATTTAGTTGCCTAGGAGGTTCAGAGTGTGTATCCATCAGACATTGAATCCACGTCACACACTCTCAAAATGATGCCAGCTGAGAAGGGCCCATGTCTTTCTGGGAGGAAAAGTCAAACAGGATAAGCATTGTTGACAGGTGGTAAACTCAGACCTTGATTAGAGTTATAAAAAGGACATCAAATGAGGTCTGGAAATTAAAAAAAGCTATCTGCTCAAGTAATGAATGTTCCGTTATTAGAAAATAAAAGTATTAATGCTGAACCTTAACTTAATCTTTTAAGAAGTTAGCCTATTTTTGATGTGTGTTTCAAGTCTTTTTCTATACATTTATGTGCATGTGTGCACACCACACATGTACAAGCGCACACACCCCTATCATTTAAAAGGTGCATACTATTGTTATGTATGTATTCTTTAAAAATATATATTGCATTATATTAAATGAGGCCAAGTCTTAAGAGACTTGGTTTTGATATAAATCTTAAAGAACTGATTGACTCAAGATTGCATGGATACATTAAAGAAGGCTGTCCCCATGTTTGGGCCCTGAAATACCCTCTAGTTTAATGTATTTTTATATCCTAGTATGTGCCTTTCTTTCCAGAGAAAAGTTGCCACTGGTTTTCTCAAATAGTTGATCAGATTGTGTGAAGAACTGAGGTGATGTTCTAAATAAGGAGTCTTTTTCTTGGAGAGAACACTGAAAGATAATGAAAAAGTTTTGATTTATAATGATGCACACCTGAAAATATATAATGTTATAATGTAATATTCAGTACAATTTTAGAAAAAGAATAATTTGATTTGATTTCTAAAAGTTTTAAGTCACAACACAAGAAATAATCTTGTGGTTATAGTAAAGATGATTAGAAAGATCTTCATAAAATGTAAGAGATGTTAGATTTGACCTCTTTATCTTAACTTGTATTGGATCTAATTTAGTTCCTTGCATCAAAACTTAGTTTTGTTTTGTTTTTAATTTCAGTCCCATACATTTATTACTCACACAGCTATAGCATGAATAGAATAAAAATAAAAAAAATTGATCTCTGCCTCTGTAACTCATGAACTATATTCATTTTTCTTGTCTCTTATACATAGTTTTATTAATTTACTTTGGCGGCAATTTCAGAGAATAAGCAGAGAGTAGATGGAGGTGGAAGTGTTGCTGTTACAGTGTATGTTGAAGTGTTATTAAAAAGGAAGTTTGAAAGCTGTTTAGAACAAAGAAGATTGGACTGGATGGTAGCTGTTCTGGGTTTTCGCTCTTGCTCGGCTATAATTGGCTCAGGAGATTAAGTTTATCTCTTTAGTTTAAATGGTGTCATGAGTAGTAGGAGATGCATTACTATCTCTCAGACCATTACTTCAGTTGCATGTTAAAATTCCAGGTATCTGGGCTCATCCTAGTACCATAGACTGAAAATTTCTGAGGATAGGATATTGGAATCTGTATTTGAATAACATATCCCAGGTGACTGACTGGCATTTGATCAAAAAACGAGATAAAGTGATGTTCAAAGGGTTTTTAAAATTTTCTTTAAAAATGTTAACACCCAGGTAAATAAGCAATATTGCTGATATTAGAAAGTGGGTGATTTCAACAATATTAATGAGGTTAATGTTTCTTCAGTTCATCCCTCCACTTCGCGTTACTATACCCTTCTTTGTGATTAACTTTTATTCGAAAGGTACCTTTTCCATAATTGAACATTTTGAAGTGTACAAATTGTAAAGTTAAGACACTCATTATTAGTGGCAATACATTTTCAGATTTTGAACTGTTACTAATAAATTGTGCATAGTTCTAAATTGTTGCTGCTATATTTTCTAAAATCTAAATATTTTATATATAATTCTAATTTTCAACTTAAAAATCCTACCTAACTACTGAATTCCTGTTTTTGGAAACCAGCTTCTGTTACCAGAGTGTGCTCTATTGGAGAAATTAAAAATCCATTTGCAAAGTCAGCATAGAAGTGTTTGAGACAATCTGAAAATGTTATGCCCTATAAATTCCTTAAACTTATTGTATATGTATGAAAACTCATGCTAATTTTGTATTGTTTCACTTTTTAGCACTTTCCTCCACTTTGTGTTCTTAAGATCCCCTTGTCAGGCATCCTCATAAATAAACTTTCAGTAATTCTTTTACTTTTTATGAATCTGTGCTTTTTACTGAATCAAGAAAACTAAAAATTTTAAGGTAAAAAGCTATTAGGACAGACTATCATAATTATTGTCTTATTCTTAAAATAAGTGAAGCAGTAGCATTATTAGCTCTAGGTGTATGGCAGCAGACGGGTCTAAACTTTTTGAAATAAACGTGGATTTTTCCTTTAACCAATTGTTCAGTTTAAGTATTTACCTTTCCATTTTTTCCCTCCCCCTTTCATTCACTAGCAGATTGTGGGAACTGAAATTCGAAGTAGGTCTTAGTCTAATGGGAGAAGTACCCTAGGGATGTTGGAGTTGTTTCTTTTTTCCTTTAGTTTATATGAAGTGGAACAGAACTATGAAAAGCTATGTAAAAACATTTGTTGAAGAGGAAGATGGCAAGGTAGAAACTTATGGTAAAATTCTTTCCTAATAATCTCATTGCAAACACTTTGGTTCTGTTACCACATAAATTAAATACTATTCCTTTCAATATTTAGCACCACCTTGCAACCTCCTGCTAGAATTTAATATTTGCATATTTCATTCTGTTTCTTGTCTCTGCTGTTTTATATGCCTGAAAAGTACACTGGTCAACACATTTTTACAAAAGTCATGTTACTGAAATAAAATTAGTCATTTCCTATCAAATTGTATGTGCTCAACACAAATATGACAGTCAAATTCTAATTTTGGCTCTAGGTTTTTTTTGTAATCTGCGATAAATGGATGTTTACATCACGAAATGCATGCCAGTAGTAATAGGCCTATGGTTATTACCTGTAAAAAGTCAAGTCATAGACTACTTAGATTTCTTCGCTTCTTTCTTGTGCAGCTGTTCAGGAATAGAATATATGGAAGATGGTTTCCATTGTGCAAAAGCACAGCCTTAAGACTCAGTTTTGAAGAGTCTAGAAATAGTCTCCATTCTTGCGGGCCACGAGTGATTTCTAAGACATTCATGAGGCCCTCAATATCGAACAGAATACCAGAGTACTTTCCTTTCTGAAGAATGGCTCCAACTGCTGATGGTGCTTTTGATAGACATCATCTTCTAGAAGATTCCATTGTTGGAGTCTTGACCCTAGCAATTCTGCCTTGGTCTTGGTTAAATCCAAATCACAAACCAGGTCATTGAGCTCTTCCTGTGTTAGTCTGTGTGGGGTTGATCATGCACCACAGTGAAATCACTGGATCACTGCATGCTGATGGAACAGGAGAAGAACAGGTCGGCTCACCCTTGTCCTCATCAGATGAATCAAGAGAATATTCTGCTGGAGGTTCTGGAATAGGAAGTCCCTCACCATGTGGAACTGTCCTCAATGCAGACGGAATGTTTGGGTAGACTATTCTATTCTCGACTTCTTTTGCTTCGTTATTCCACCAGAAAGAGGAGGAACCAAGCAGAAGGAACAGTCTTTTATGTGGTTATTTGGCTCTCTCCACACCATGGAGACTGCAAACAGCATGAATGGTCTTTTGCCATTTAGACACTGTGAAAGCTGTGTTGTCCATGTAGCACAGCACATATGCGGGGCCCAAGGCTTGTCTTGGTCACCAACCTTGCATCCGAAGTAAAGATGATACTTGAGAAGTGGTACTTTTCTTCTGGTTGGCAAATGTCACTTCCCCACAAATAGAGCAGAAATTGTCCACGCTATTAATGCACTTTCGAGGCATGACTGTTCTGTATTGTGCCTAAATGGATAAAATAATGAGTTCTATGGAACAGTAGCTTAAACTGTCTCGCACAAAGTCTGAAATATTTTCATTGTTCAACCTTTCCGACATGGCTTACTAGAGTGCACTGCTGACATCAGCTTACTTCAGCCGCCTGACAGTAGTACTGCATTGCATCAGAAAATGATGCAATCAATTCTGGACGATGTGTGCTTGATGGTATTATGCAATGCAATGTAATATTACATCATTCTAGGCTGATTTAGGCTGTTGTTGCAGTCCTACTAGATAAACTTACACGGTAAAACACATAAAATGAATATATGAAATATCCTCAAAACGAGAGCTAATAAAATTTTTTCAGTGTTATATTCATGTTCAGCACACCAAGATACTACAGATTAGGGTCTTTTTAAATCAGTAACATTGTTTATCAGTGGTATTATAGCCTTTCATATCATACTTCAACTTTGAAATCATTTGTGTAATTGAGTTGTATAGGTTATACCACAGTTCACTGTATTTTCTGTATTTATTCATGTATGTTACAAATGTTTACTGGGAATTATTTCATCTCTAGGTACTGTTCTAGGCACTCATGGATAGTGGAAACCTAAAATACCTCAGTACCTAAGTACCTTCCCTTCTGTAGGGAAATATATATCGCTTGACAAATGAGCCTCCTCTCTGTAGTCTTGTTTTTTTTTTTTTTATTATTTTTGGTAAGGATTTGTGTGATGTTTTTCCAAACAGTTGTTTTCATTAAATGTTGTTAGCTACTTAAATAGGTAGCAGTTTCAATTTGATCTTAAAAGCATCATTTTCATATTCCCAAATTAACGATATGGATATTTACTTTATTCTCTGCTGTGTCCTTGAGACTTCTAGGCAGTAGTTAACATTCAGTAAATGTCATGGAATGAACTTGTTTAATGATCATTTACAGCTGAGTATTTTTTTTTATGAGAGTTTATCTTTTTTTTTTAAATAAATTTATTTATGCATACAAGCTGGGGTATAGGCCAGGGGCGTGGAGGTGGCGAGAGGGTTCACCAGAGACAGAGTGGAGAGCAGAACAGGCAATGGACGGAAATACACTGCTGAGGGGAGCAGTGGGCAAGGCAGGAGAGGTCTGCCGTGCCATGTGGGAATCTCCCTGGCTAGGCATCGAACTTGTGTAGCCGCTGTCAACAGCTCCACAGCGCAGTGCCGAACCGCTGCGCCACCAGGGAGGCCCAGAGATTTTATCTTTTTTTAAAAAATTTTCCTTTTACATTATTATGAACCACTTTCTCCTAGGATATTGTTGTTTTTCTAAGGTATTTTTCGTTATATAATAAAGATATTCATGTCATATTTTTTGCAACGTTTTTCTGATCTATTGGTTACTTTTTTAATCTTTTAGATTTTGTTCATATTGATTTTTATCATTTCAAAACTTAACATATTTTCTGTGCTCTGGGAAAGTATACATCTATTTGAAATGATGTAAATGTAGTATATAAGGTACTATTTTTAAAAATTTAGTGAGATACTATAATATGAACATACACTGAAGTATGTCAGCTGTCATATCTAGTGTTTACATAAATGGTTTTGCTAGTTGCTTGGAATTTCTGCAAATGGATATGTGGTGGGTTTGAGAAAATTGACTTTGATTTCCACTTTTTATGTTGCTCTGTCAGCCAGTCTCCCATCTTTTCTTGATAAGTTGTTTGAATATTATGTTATTACCACTGAATTAATTACAACCAGATGTCTTGATCGGTGGGATTGTGTATCCATTTAATGCTAATCGTGGCATTGAGTTTTTGACTAAGTAAACTCACTTGATTGAACATTCTCAAATGAGGGAATAACAGGAGAGTTGTCCTCCTTTTTCTCCCCAAACATAATGTCTTGTGTGTCTGGCATGGAACTGGAACGCTAATAGAATTTAAATAGATCCCGCAGGGCTATGGGTTGCATGATACAGAAAGAAGCAGCAGGATGTAGGTGGTGGCCTTAAATTCTCTGGGTTCTGTATCTGGCCAAACTCTGCATCTGGTGTTTCCCAGGAAATCCGGTGCCAATGTCATACAATGCCACATCTGTTTTCAACAAATGTTTAAGCACTGAGTTCTTAAAATTCTGGCATTGGAACCTGGCATCCAGTATTTCCAAAAATAGATTTGAAATTTAAGCAAAATGGGGTTAACAGATCCTTGATTTTTCTGTTTAGGATTCAAACTTTTGTTTTGCTATCTTCATTATGTAATTTTAAAATGTAGTTTTAACCAGGTTCTCTACCTATGGGTTCATATAAGTAATCCATTTCAGTATCTTTCTGATTAGTGGCTGTTAATTCTAATCTGGGTGTTGAATATGAAATGACTAGTATGAATATTTTCAGTCACTATAAATAAAATAGAATTATTTTTGTTGAAGACAAATTCTGTACTTAGAATCCTCCAATGAAAGTATTGTCTGGGTGTTTTAGGCTCTAAATTTATATTAACTTTTTACAACATTGCTAAACATCACTGTCTTTTTATAAATGAGGGAGTTGAGATCGAGATCAACTAACTTGCCAGTAGTCACACAGTCAGGAAATGTCACAGCCAAGGTCTGGCTCCCACTGCCCTCTTGGTCATTCCTGTCTTTGCTGTCTCTGGATCTGCTCTGCAAGCCTGGCCAGGGGCCTAGTAGCGCTAATGATGGGACTCTTGCTCCTCGAGATCCCACATTCTGTGACAGCAAATTAAATGTGAGATAATTTTTACTCCAGCATCTCTTTTTAGCTTTATGCTTTCTTTAGAAATGTAATTTTGCTCAATAAATTTTTATGCTATTTTTTCAATCTTGTTTATAGAGTCTCAAAATTTAAAAGCTGGCCTTGTTCCTGACTTAGGCCTATTTTTTAAAATGAAATTAGTGCTCACAATCAAACTGTAGTTAATCATTTATTTTGAATTTTCTTGAAAATTTTAACATTCACATTCCATCCCAGGCTTAAAAAATTACATAGACCTGCAGGTTATTTTTAAACATCTATTAACTTTCAAACAGGCAATATATTCTGCTGGTTTCAAATTCAAGACGTATAAATAACAATAAACCAGTAGCTAAATAGGACTAGGTAGCACTGTGTATACCAGGCATTCCTTAAGCCTTTTTAATGTCACTAGCACATCGATGTGGTAGGTCCTACCAGCTGTCATCCTCACTTTGCAAGTGAGTGAACTGAAGCAGGAAAGGTGTACCTAATCCAGCTAGTCTGGGTTTTTAGGATTGTTTTGTCAAACGTCACCTGCTGTGGGAAACCTCATATGAACATGACTCTTTCTCTCCTGGGCAGGTTTCATTGCTCACCCTACAGCCATGCATTTTTCTTCCTTTGCGCTTATTACAATTCTCTCTCATTCCCTCCTTAGACTGTCCCTAAGACGGCTGCCCTGTCTTAGGCTTCTATGCAGACCCAGGACTTCATACAGTTGTGGGCACTCACTAAGTATTAAAAAACACCGTTTTTTTCCAGTACAATTTTTCCATTAAAAAAATGACTATATGTATACTGCCTTTTTCAAAGAATTACTCAGAAAATCAAGTGAGAGTGCCTAGCTGTTTGTCAGCTTCTGAGCACTGCACCAATAGATATTAAAGCAATTATGAAGCTCACTGTCTGTGCTTAATGAAGACTGATGCTTTTACACTTCTGGACATTAGCACAGGGGTTGGCACCCAGGGCGAATTGGATCATCACAATCAATGTGTCTTTGTGTTTTGCCAGCCTATTTTTAACCAGTGGTCTTAATGATTTCGAATAATCTGATTGCATGCTTTCCTGCTCTACAGAAGGCAGAAGTGTTTATGTTCTGATGATAAACACTGCAGGCGCATGCTGTGTAGGTTATACAACTGGTTCTGTTATCTGAGTCAGTGTTTCTCAATATTGCCTATATGTGAGAAACATGGTGTTTAGTTTTGCTTCTTACCTGAAGATTCCTAGGTTAGAATCTCAAGTGGGAGGGAGAGATCAACACAGGTAATTTTGATGAGTATCTACGAATGAGGTAGATTTTGCATATTTTCTAAATGTTCTCTGAAAATATGCTTAATGTCATCACAAATATTTCAATAAGAAATGCAGCTTCATATTTAATAGCTCTCAAGAGCACTGACGTTTGTTTTGTTATTCTGCTGTACATTTTACAGTCCATTTGTGCCAGAGAGTTCAGTGGATACTCTACTCAAAACCATATGGCCATGGCAAGTTGCTGATGAATAGCCTACAAATTTTCCAGACTCAAAACTCATCTTTGCCTTGCTTGGGAGAAATTTAGGGGCCTTGAATTGACCCTCACTTTGTTTTTACCAGAAATCTCAGCTTTTGACATAGACACTTTCGATTTGCTGGTAGAAATTAGAGGACATCTATTCAGGCTGGATCCTTGATGAGGCTCATCGGTTTTTGTAAAAGGTTGTCAGTCTTGCCATATGCTAGGCTGATGCTCTGAATATGTATCTCTGCCCATGGTAACACACAGTACCTGCAGACCAGACTTTTCAGACTAGAGCTGGGAATGGTCTGATATCCAGCTCTTTTCAAAAGCTTCATCACAGAGAATTTTTTGAGCACTTACAGTCTAACTGTTTTATTCTAGAATTTTTTCCATATTAGTCTGAGCCATCAGAAGGTTGATTTAAAAATATCTTACCTTGGTACCCTTATTTTATTTCCTAATATAAGGAGCACTTAAGTTCCCAGTCACATGCACTGGAAGTCTCACCAGCAGGAACACTGGTGTAGATAGTTGAGAATTTGGTTCTTGCTCTTTATTTCCAATGTAATGAGTGTCACACTGTGCCAGTATGCTGGGACTTATTAAAATAGGCAGATTGGAAAGGCTTGCTTCTCTCTTCCTGTATATAGCTCACATTAACTGCATTTTTTTTAAAGTGGGCTGACTATACAAAATGGAAGGGTGTCTGATTCTTCTAGTTATTTTCCAGTACGTAGCATGTGTCCTTATTTCTATTTCTCTCTCTTTCTCACTTGTTTCTCTAACCAAATGAGCCATTCGTTCTTTTATCAGAAAAAATATTCAGTTGATGCTTTGTTTTATAAATGAGTCATATAATCATTTTAACTAAGAACCTACACATTTACAAGAAATGAAGAGATGAAGAGGTTTTTTTTTTTGTTTGGTTGGTTTTTTTTTACAATTTCTGAATGGGCATTTTGGATACCTTTGAAAGAAGGAGAAATTTGTTATGTTTTTATCCATCAGGAATGGAGTACTATCAAGTAGCATCAAATGACAAAAACCTGAAAGATAGCTTAAACAGATAGGAATTTATTTGCGTAAACAAATCTCTTAGTGAAGGCAGTGAACTGCGGATGCCTCAGGGGACAGGATTTGTCATATTTTTTTTCTCACTCCAATGTCATTGGGATCCAAGAATTTGACCTCAGACTTTTCACCTTAAGGATGAAATAGGTTCTGTGCTTCTAGATGTTATTTCCCAAAAAAGATGGACAGGCAAGAGGTGAAAGTCTTCTTCCAAAGCACCCTCTCCCCTCATACTACCAGGTAACTGTGTTTTATTGACCAAAATTATGACACATTGTCCCTTCTAGTTGCAAGGGAGATGTGAAAATACTACTTTTAGCTTGTGTAACAAAAGAGAAACAAGGGCCTTTGAATTGCTTCTTTTATAGTTTCTGCTACAACTATCCTTATTGAAAATGTATTTTTTTTTTTGTAGTTTGTCTTTGGTATGTTTGCTTTTTTCCTGGTCATAATTAAGAATTTAGAGCACATTTAATCTGAACCTGTTACATAGATAAATCATTTTTTGATGTCTGATTAGTTATGTCTTTTAATGTTGAAATTATTTGGTAAATCAAATTCTAAAACTTGTTGAGTAGATAATATAAGCTTTAGTGCATTTTTCAATTCTATATACATATATGTCATAAAATTCAGTAGGATTATTAGATTTTAGAAAATATAATTGTACTTTCAAGAGCAACTTTTTGTTTCTTTACATTTTTTTTGTTTTTCCCAAAACAGGATTTTAAGAGTGGACTGGGAATTACCATAATTCCTATGAATGTAGCAAATGTAAAGCAAGTGGACAAAACTGTAAAACAATCTTTTGAAATAATCACCCCCTACAGAAGTTTTAGGTAAGTTATACTAACTCATTGTGTGCCTATATTACTAGAGGAAATCTTGGGTGATACACTGTACATTGCTGTTTGTGGTTTTATTTCATAGGAGACACAATAAAATTATGTTCTTTATTGTCCAGTTTCTTAACTAGTTTTTAAAAACACCTTATAAAAATGACTTGACTAATCACACAAACTGCGAAGATACTAATTTCATGAAATTTGAGTAGTTTCTTAATGCCTTATTTTCTAAATGATTTTGGTATGTTAATTGTTTCATCAAAATTTTATGAAAAATCCCTTCATACTTTGAAGATATATAGTAAAAAGACTATTTCCTTGTCCTTAAGTTGTACTACTATTTATCTTCTTTTAGCCTAATCAAATACCATCTTTCATTTCAGATCAATCCCTAATTATAATTGCTTTATAATGATTACCTATTCTAGCTAGAATAATGCTGAATTGAATGGATCTCATAGTACTTATTGATAAAATATCTTAACATTTCATTATACATCTCATATTTTTCTAGTAGTTGCTTTTTTAAAACAATAAAACAGAAAACAAAGTTCTTAATATATTTAATAATCTGTAATTCTCAAACATTGGTACACAGAAGAGTCATGGGTCAGTGTTTCTTGAATTAAACCACATGAATTCATTTGTGAAAAATAATAAACATATTACAGGGTCACATGCAGGTCAGAGGCAGTTATTTTAGACTGGTGAAGGGCTAACAGTAATTTCAAAAATACTACAAGTCTGCTACTCATTTTATCTGTCAAGTTATGCCTACTGACTCACATTTTGAGAAAGAAATAATCACATAGAGAATAATAAACTGTATTTTTACATATGTAGATTCAAGCCTTAATTGAATGTAGACATTAGTTGAGCTGTTTACTCTCAGCATTCCAGACAACAAATTTATAGTTTTTCCTCACACCAACTAATTGGACATCACACTGGGTATTCGAGAGTTCAGTCCTTTTCTGACATCAACTACACAGAAGGGGCGTCAGAACCCACAGCTCTGAATGCTTAGTCCCACAGGAGTGGCTTTCAGACACCAGTCTCAAGTATTTGGTCCCCAGGTTACATACACTTCTGTCCTACTTGGCTACAAATGGGACTTGGCCATGACTCCATTCTCCCAGGTTTGCTAATTTGTTCGAAGGGTTCAGAACTCAAGAAAAGTTTATGATTCCCAGCTTATTATTAAGAATACAAGTCAGGAATAGCCAATGCAAGGACTGCCAAGGCAATGGGGGTTAGTGGTAAGAGCGCCGCTTCTCCTTTGGGATCTGTCACCTCCAAGCCCCATCACCTCTCTGTGTCCACCAATGCAGATGTTCTCCAAACCCTGCTGTTTAGGGTTTTGTAATGGAAGTTTCATAACTAGGCATGGTTGATCTAATCATTGGCTGCTATTGATTAACTCAATGGCCAGCCCATCTCCCCTCCCCAGAGGTCAGCTGTTACAGCCTGAAGTTCCAATCCTCTTTTCACTCTCGGTCTTCCTGACTACCAGCTTTCATCCTGAAGCTATCTAGACCCCCAACCACTAGTTACCTCATTGACATGCAATAGACACTTTTATCAAGCAGGAAATCCGAAAGATTTTAGATGCTGTGAACTGGGATCCCGGGACAGAGTTCAAATGTCTTTTTTCCATTGTACTGAATTGGCTGTGACTAATCTCTGTGTGGAAGAAGAAACCACAAAGAAGTTTATTAAAGTGATGAGGGAGCCACAAAATGCTTCCAAAAATATAATCCACGTAAAAATATAATCTACTCATTATTCTTATGAATTATTTAGAATATGCTAATTATCTGTTAATTTCATTGCATGTCAAAGCATTTCCATCTTCAGAACAGAAAATCTTACTGTGACCTATTAATTTGAATCTGGCGCGTAGCAGGGACTCAGTATTTCTTGAAGGAGTAAATTGATATTTAATGTTTTATCCTTTTACTGATGTACTCAGTAAGCACTAAGAGTTAGAATAAATCAGAACATAGTTAAAAATGAGTTTAGTATTCTGTTAGAATAGTAATCACTTAAAACTTTTTGGATTTCTTGGTTTCTTAAAGCCATCTGGACATTCATCTAATTAAAAAAAGAGTCTATTTTTAAGATTGCAAAAATCAAATTTTCTGGTGGGTGTTTTTGATAATATAGTTTCTGACTATCATGGCATACTTTCTTGGCAAAGTTATCCAGTAGTCCAGAAACTCTGCCGGTCTCTTATTATTATGTAACCACTGCTTAGGAAACATGGCCTAATATTTAAACATTTGACCTAATAAAGCAATTTTTATACTCCTGTCAGAAAAATGTGTATGTTAATTTTGGTTCAAGATAAGTAAACAAAGTCACAAGTGTTGCAGAAAATTTAAGGAAAAAATAGATTTTTAAATTAGATAATTTTAACAGAAAAGACTATCCAACTGCCTGGAAGGCATATTTTTCAGCTGCTGTTTAATTTGCCAGTGAAATGAATATGCAAACTGAACATACTGCTTAATTGGCCTTTACAAGGGAGATCGATAATGCAGAAACGTTAATTGTTTCAGCTTTACAGCAGAGTCTGAAAAAGAAAAACAAGAGTGGATTGAAGCTGTGCAGCAATCGATAGCAGAAACTCTCTCTGATTATGAAGTAGCAGAGAAGATTTGGTTCAATGAGTCCAACAGGAGCTGTGCAGATTGTAAAGCCCCGGATCCTGACTGGGCATCCATCAATCTCTGTGTTGTCATCTGTAAGAAGTGTGCAGGTAATGAGTGCTAAGTCATGCTCATCACTGTTTGGTGGCAGACTGATGCTGAATGCTCTTTACTGTCATGTGTAATGTGTCCCATGTAGTGGTTGTGAAAAATAAAAACAGAGGAAGCTTACTACTATATGTCATCAAATCCAGAAATATCTTATGATTCTAAACTTCTCTTATGCATGATTTAGATTTAAAAATTGATTTTTAAGTGTGCAGTCAGATTTTCATGTCCATGTATGGATTTTGAAAAGACACTGAAATTTATAGATTTCAGGTTTTGAATAAACTCTGAACATGCTTGCATTTTTGCAAGAGTTGCTCATTTTTCCCCAATCATATTTTATAAGAATGATTTTTCACCTCAAGATTGTTCTGAGTTCTTAACTTGTACACCAGATCTAGTATCTTTTTTTAAAAATTTATTTATTTGTGCATACAAGCTGGGGTACAGGTCAGAGGTGTGGGGTGGTGAGAGGCTTAACCAGAGACAGAGTGGAGAACAGAACAGGCAGAATTGACTCAAGTACACTGCTGAGAGGAGCAGCAGGTGAGGCAGGAGAGGTCTGCTACGCCATGTGGAAATCTCCCTAGCCAGGGATTGAACTTGTGCTTCAGTGGCTGGATAGCTTCTTAGTGCTGTGCGTAACCCATTGTGCCACCAGGGAGTCCCTCTCTCATCAATCCTTACCTTCTAAGATATCATTTTCTTAGTGTGCTCTTATTACTCTGGTCATTTCTTTGAAAGTTACTTTTCCTTTGCCTAATCCTAAAATAGATTTCTTCCTTTGATTACATCAACTGTCTTTTACTCTTAGTTCCTGAGTGATGATATTTATTGTTTGAATTTAACATTAATTTTTAAGCAAATGATCATTACTCTGTTGGACACCATACTCTTTTTCCACCTGCTAAAATCTCCACATAGATTTGCCCAACTACCCTCAAAAGCAACTTGTTAAAAATGGAGCGCTCCTTGCTGCCCAGCTCCCAACATGAAAGTGCATCTTTTCCTATATACCAAATCCTTATGACAAGCAATACTAAGTACTTAACACCTATGCCTAACTCCTAAGAGACCCTCTGAACTGTTACACCTCCCTTAAAGCCTGCCAAGTTACATCAGTTTTATCTTCTCAAGATCTCAAGTTTGATATTATTTCTTGCCTTGGCTATAGTAGAAATATCTTCTACCTCTTCCTCTGTGTTTCAAGTTTGACCCTTCTCAGTATTGCTAATAGGTAGTCTTTCATAATGTAAAAATTTATAAATTATTGCTCCAGAACCTAGGGCTTGTGTTCTGAGTGCTTTCTATATCAAAGTGGGGAGGAAATGTATCTCTTAATGATGATGGAGGAATGAGCTTTTCTGCTCATAGCTAAAGTTTCTTAAGATCCAGGAAACAATGTCTGGTGTACATTTTTTCTTTCTCAATATAGAAAGCAACAGACATATGCCTAGGTGTCTAATGATGACTGAATGATGATTATACATCTCTGTTTACAGTTGCTGATAATAGAATTTTGAACTCTTCTTTCAGGCGTAATAGTAGAATAAAAATATACTTCACATTTTTGGGTACACATTTATTAGAATTGTAGCTATAGTTTCTTTTTAAAAGATAATGGTTGTCTATATCCACATATATGTGATTTAAACAGACCCATTATAGGTTTCCAGTGACCTACCATTCCCAAATTGTTCCAATCATTAATTACCAAATGAAGGAAAAAAAAATGCTTGTATACCAATGAACGTACACCCACATACCCATGTGCATGCACGTGTATACTCTCTCTGTCTCTCCTATACCTATTTTTAAGTATACTTTTTTACTAGTACAAGGTGGTGATGAAGATGACTGCCCATGTCTTCATTCTAGTTGGTTATGATTTCTTTCTGTATGGTTCTGTATGATTACCACCACTACTTTCAGAGATACTGGCTTTAAGAAAAGTAGATATTGATGTGTTTTAGGTTGAAAAGATCTATACATAGAGGAACACATAGATATACATTTTTTAAAGGTAGATTCATTGATATACAAATTAAAATAGAAATGCAATTGCTTTTTTGGTTTCAGGACAACATAGATCTTTAGGACCAAAAGATTCCAAGGTTAGAAGTCTCAAAATGGATGCCAGCATTTGGAGCAATGAACTCATCGAGGTACGTTGAGTGGAACTATGGTGATTAGTAGAGATCAGTAGAGGGAGGAGGTATACAGCATTCATAGTATCTTCTAAATTAGGTAGTTATTTTAGAAATGAAAGGTACAAGGAGCTTTAATATTGGTAACTATAATTAAAGTGTAGGCATCTTTTTATTTTAAGCTATAATTTACATTCTTTTTAACCCAACATGGATAAATTATTAGAAAATGCATGAAAAGTGATTGGCATATTTACTATTATCTTGACCATGCTCTGTCATTAACTGTGATCATGTCTAACTTACTGTCTCCCATTTTCATTTTCTTGCAACAGTACCTCCCTTGACCACATTAGCTCACCTACTCAATCATTTTATTATTTTTTAAAGATTTATTTATTTATGCATACAAGAACTGGGGTGTAGGCCAGAGGTGTGGAGGGGGTGAGAGGATTCACCAAAGACAGGGTGGGGAGCAGAACAGGTGGATCTACTAAAGTGCACTGCTGAGGGGGACAGCGGGGTGAGGCAGGAGAGGTCTGCTGCGCCATGTGGGAAGCTCCCTGGCTGGGGATTGAACTCGTGCTATGGTGGCTGGAGATAGCTTCATAGTGATGAGACTTAACCCATTGCACCACCAGGGAGGCCCTACTCAACCATTTTATATGAAACTGTGTCAGTGTGAGCTTCAAAAAATAATGATTTTGCTACAATTTGCATTACTTGCATTTTTCCTTACTTAATTTATCATTAAGTGCACTTAGCTGTATTTAAAATAGGAATAGTATCCGTTTTCACACTCCCATGTATTTTTGTATATTTTACACTGAAGTTATGCTCTAATTTATAGTTTCAGTTTTCTACATATTCAAATGCATTTTATGAGCTAATATGATATGCAATTTTTTGACACTTCAGCTTTTTATTGTCATTGGAAACAAAAGAGCAAATGACTTTTGGGCTGGTAATCTTAAAAAAGATGAAGAATTACAAATGGATTCACCAGTAGAAAAGAGAAAACATTTTATCACCCAGAAGTACAAAGAAGGAAGGTTCAGAAAAACCCTTTTGGCATCTCTCACCAAAGAAGAATTAAATAAGGTAACTGATATAACATAGCAATAGTCATGGCTTTTAATGTGCCCTTAAATATGTGCCAAGGATTTTGAAAAGAAGAAGAAATTCTGTTTGATATTTACTGTCATTTGTGAGATTGTATCAGGGATTCTTCCATTGATTCTCTTAAGAATTTATCAGTAGTGAATAAACCCTACCTATGACTGAAGTGAAAAGCTAATGTATGCCTACTCTTACACGTTTAGACAGTTTTCCCTATATTAGGGATGGGATACTGACCATAATTTCATTGCGGACTTGGTGTCAGCAAATTTAACATCATTTATTGAGGTTTTTTTTGTTGTTGTTGTTGCAAGGAACATTTTGCTTGATACCATTGACTTGAACTTTCATTTGCCTTTGGCTGAGTGACTACAGATCTTCTTGTGCCTTTCTGTATTGCCCATTTGGTCTTCACCAGCAAAGGATTTTCTGCACATCCTGCTCCCCTTTCTTTTTTCTTTTTTTTTTAATTTTATGTGTTTAGATTCAAGCCTTTTTTTTTTTTTAAAGATTTATTTATGCATACAAGCTGGGGTACAGGTCAGAGGCATGGGGTAGCGAGAGGGTTCACCAGAGACAGAGCGGGGAGCAGAACAGGCAGATCAGAAATACACTGCTGAGGGGAGCAGTTGGCGAGCAGGAGAAGTCTGCCACGCCATGTGGGAATCTCCCCGGCTGGGCGTCGAACTCGTGTCGCAGCTGCTGACAGCTCCACAGCGCAGCGCTTAACCGCTGTGCCACCGGGGAGGCCCCTCGCCTTTCTTTTTAAATTGCTGCCTTGATTTCTTGTTTTAGGAGGTTTTTCTGTGAATAACTATTGAAGATATTTACATCTTGCTTTTATACTTAGAGAATATGTTCTTTCATGATTTTTAGTTATTTACTGTATTTTAATGGCTATAATTATTAGATAAGGATCTGCAGGTAAGTAGAATGCTGAACATTTGGGAAAATAGCTTTTCTGTACTTCTCTAGAAGTTATAAGATTTATATAAATAATTTGCATTTCTACTTGCTTAGTTCCTCTGCAGTAGTTTTTTTTTTTTTCCCTTTTATATGTCTTTGGTTTTAGTGAAGTGAGGTCACCATGATTTTAAAGCAATAGCACACAATAAATGCAGGATTTTGGATGAGTAACTATGGTAGGGGAGTCTGGAAGATGGAATATGGATCGGAAAACCATGTATTAATACAGGTCATTGTAAAATATTTAATTTTGCTTTGGATGATTATTTATGGGTACTAATTACATTATTAAAATATCTGGCTAATTATAGCATTCACAGAATGATAACAGGATTGTGATTGATTCTGTGCACCAGAGGTCCATAAAGGAAAAGTATATGAATAGTAAGTTGTGTATTTGGGGAAGTAATTAGTGTGACTAGAGGAACAGTACATTCATTCCCCCAGAGGTTTCTCTTTTTTAGGTGGTGATGGGACTCATGTCAGTGGGTAAATATAGACAGTATCAAATGAAATTCTGTTTGCTACAACCAAAGCATTCCCATGAGCTAAGGCATACGTTTTACATTAATTACACAATTGCATTCTTCTTAAGAATATTGTAAGGATGTCTATCCACAGAGATTTACTTTTACATTAGGCTTTACAAAATGGTACCTTTTGGGAAATAACCTAAGTTCCCAAAGAGAAATAAGTGGATCAGGATGTGGTATATATACACAGTGGAATAATACTCACCTGTGAAAAAGATAAACTATTGCCTCTTGTGACAACATGGGTAAAACTGGAGGGGATTATGTTAAGCAAAATAATTCAGAAGGAGAAAGACAAATAGCAGGTTATGTCACTTATATGTGGAATATAGAGAAACGAAGCAGAGGGTCAGATAAGATCAAATCAACAACAAACCCTAGATCTAGCCTTATAGCAGTTTTGAAGTATGTAATATGCTGTTGTTGATGGTAGTAACTATGTTATGCATTAGCTGTCCCAAACTTAATCATTTTCTATTGCAAGTTTGTGTCTTTAACAACAGCTCCTCAAATCCTGTACTCCCTAGCACTTAGTAGTCACTGTTCTATACTGTTTCCACGAGTTTCACTTTTTTAGTAGGTTGCAACTGTGAATATGTTACTTCTTGGCTATATACTCTCAGCTGCCTATTGGGATGGATAATCACCAATTTTCCTGGGTTTATATTACGGAGGACAAATTAATTAGTGATACATCTAGGTGTACCAGTTTAGGAAATAGGGAATAAAGTGGTAATTCTAAGGCTAAAAGTTGCATGGAATCAGGATGCCAAAACAAAATTTTGAAGCAAATGGAACTCAGTTAATTGAGGAAGCAGGAAGAGAATGAGAAGATACTTAAAGGTAGTCCATTACTTTAAGCCCCACCCCCAAAAAAATTGACCAAAAAACAAGAAATAAAGGAGGTTATAGAAGTTCCTAATGTACAGTGGTGGTACGTAACAAAAGTAAATAATGTTGTTATATTTTATCTTGCTGGCTGTTCTTCTCCACCCCCTGTTCCCCTACAAAAGAAAAGATCTCAAAATTGCATTCATCTGTCCAATTCCAAAAGCAAAATTATAACTTGAAGTTTTTATGGATCATGATTAGTCTGGAAATTAAATACATACACACACACTCACACACACAACATTCATGTGACAAAATATTTAGTGGATAGTTTATTATTATATTTGACTTTTTTGGGCATTAACCATTATCACAGTATGTAAGCATAAAAATTGTCTTCCAAAGCAAGTGCGATAGATTTGAAAGTTTGGGACATCCCAGCAACAAAAGAATGAATTGAACTTACAGTTTTTGGGTTGAAATTTAAATTCTTACAAAACAGATCGTCTGTGACTATTGTTTAATTCATGTTATAATTATTAGTTTTCTTAGTTAAAAAGAAACACCAGCTTCTTGTGAATTGTCACTTTCATTTTAATCTTTAGAATCATACTTTGTCTCTTATAAGGTATATTTTCTTTTAATGGCCAGGCTCTGTGTGCTGCTGTAGTGAAACCAGATGTTCTGGAAACAATGGCTTTGCTGTTCAGTGGAGCTGATGTCATGTGTGCAACTGGAGACCCCACACATAGCACCCCCTACCTACTGGCCAAGAAGGCTGGGCAGAGTCTACAAATGGAATTTCTCTACCATAACAAATTCTCAGGTTAGTTCCTATTGCTGCATTTGCCTGGTCTCTTCTGCTATATCCCTAAAATAACTGAAGCACAAGTATATTGAATGCTCAGAAGAGAAAACTTGTCAGTGTGAAGAAAGATGTAATTTCCAAAAAGATGTTCCAAACTTTACTTTGAGAAAAAGTTAGGAGATAAAGCTTTTATGTTTCTTTCATCTTATAAATGGAGGATTAAAGTAGTTAATCCCAAATAATCACTGTCACCAAGATTAAATCTGATTTTCATATGTGAATAATAAATACAACTTAAGTACTTATTGGAAGATTTTATGCAAAGTAAAAAAAGGGCCTCTGTATATTCTGTGGTAAATTAGAACTAGTTTTCTTTTAGCCTGAAACACCTATATATTCATAAGTAGAGAAAAAAATTATTTGCCTTTTAGATATCAAGTGTATTATTTCTGTAATTTTTCTAGATTTCCCTCAGCATGACCTTCATTCTGAAGCTGGGTTAAATCAAGAGGCCCCCCAGTCCATGTTCCTGTGTGACTTTTTGTATCAGGCACCTTCTGCTGCTTCTAAACTGTCTTTGGAGAAAAAAGTGCTGGAAGGTATCTTTTCTGCTGCTTTTAGATTTTGCTATCTGATAAAACTTTATTTCATTATCAACACAATTAGGTTTAAATTTTGGTTTTTTCCCCTTAAGATGTTAGATTTGATCTTGCAGGAGAGAAATATTTTTTGAGGATTTAGAAATGCTTCCAGGCACAGATATTGTTTCATGTTCTGCAGCGGGGATTTACCACTGGGTTAGAATGCTGAGTGAATTCTCAACAGATTTCACTGATGTCTACTTCAGGGCCAACCAATTCTGTTTCAGGATTTAACGGTTTTTCCAAAGAAGTGTGAGACTCAGTCCCGTCCCTTGGGGACATACACCCTAACTGAAGAGATAAAAGAGATAAATGTCAACACATAGGAAGAACTGACAAGTTTTCAGTACATATCCTTTCAGTAAACTAAGCGGTACTAAGTAGTTAAATTTGTTCTGATTATAAGAGTGTGTGTATATGTGTGTCAGCAAAATGAATCATAAGCATAGTTTCATACAAATGATCAGAATAGTCCAATTTTATGACATACTCTAGGTGTGGGAAATTATCTGAGCAGAATCACAGTAGGTGCCTATCCCTCTCTCCATCAGCTCCTGTGCAGCCAGTGCTGGGCATTGAGAATACAAAATTGAGTAAGACCCAGGCCTTACGTTCTTGTTGCATACATTCAAACTAATTTGAGAACCATAGACGGCAAAAAATGTAATGAAATCTGTCTTAAGGGAACAAAGAGAATCTAAGACAGAGCGAGTTGTATAGGCTAGTTGATGGTGTGAGAGGCTCAGGAGCCTAGTATTAATTCCCCTGGTGATCTAATCCGGTTCTATTACTTGATCAGAAGAACTGCAGGGAGATAAACTCACTTTCGAGGGTTAATCCTGATCCTTGTACATTTAAAGTGACTATTTCAGTATAAATGCTTTATTCACAGCACAAATTTGATGGTGAAGCAGAATTTTGAGATTAACTATACTTTATTAGATTTTCCTGAAAATGATAGCTGTCCTTTAGTGAGCAGGTACTACATGTGAGGTACTACATTAGGTGCTTCACATGCATTAGTTCTAATCCTCATAAACACTCTGCATGATAGTTGACATCCTGCTGACTTTCACATGGAAAATGGAATTGCTCAGCATGAAGCAGAGTTTTACACCTGATTTGTGTGATAATTGGTGTTCTGGCACTTCAGCCTTGGTCAAAGTGTGATGGCCTGTTGACTGTAGGGTGAGAGCATTATCCTTTGAATTTATTTGTTTTCAGTTCTTTCAGCAACTGGTTTTTAATTTCTTTCTTGACTTAACCTGACCAGTAATTAATGACAGAGTTTTTTCTCTTCTTCTGTTGTTTCTGTTGTTATTTAAGCCTTAGGTAGTCAAAAGTTGACTAATCAGAGGAGGGACAATAGTCCCTGAATAATCTGTGAATACTTTCTAACAGTTCTTAAAATAATTGAATCATAAGGCGATTTTCAAATGGGTTTCTTCTAAATAGTAGGTCATAGATCCACCTTTCAAAACTACATATACAAGGGTGAAATAGGGACTTTGAAACACAAGACTTACCTCCTAAGGTTTCTCAGTGTAACATATGCACTCTGCAGACTGAAAGTAAGCTTTTATTTCTGTTTTGGAATATGTGATTATAAGTTTTATAGACTTACCAGCTCCTCTTACTATTTCCTTGCAATAAATTGTTTTTCTTAATGACGTGAAGACCGAATTAATGTTTCAAACTAAATCATTCTTTTATCTTCTATAAGCTAATTGTGGTTAAAATGTATTTGAAAAACAGAAACTGGTATATTTCACATACCTTAGATTTTTCTCATTTTTTAAACATTATTTTAAGTAAAATGAAATAGAGTTTTTATACTTTGACTCTGTGGCAAAACAGAAGTAATTTTTTGGAAAATCATCTCTTGGTAAAGTATTCTTTGATGGTCTTCATTTCTTACATCCAGTGTATCAGCAAGTTCTATTATTTTTAAACTCAAAATAGACCTTGATTCTTCCTTTCTCCACCGATACCATCTCAGCTTCAGCTGCAGTCCATCCCGTCTTGCCTCCACTGCAGTGTTCCTTTGTCTCCTGACAGCTGCCCTAGCTTTCCTTCAAGCCATGCTTGGAAAAAATAGACAATGACTTCACGAATCAAAGCAAGCAAACAAAATAAACCCTTTGATTCTGACAGCAGAGTGGTAGTTACCAGAGCGAAGGCGTTAGGGGTGGGGGCAGGGTGGTATGACAGAGAGGTCAGGTGGATGGTGTGGATGGAAACTGGGTCTCTGGTGGTGCGCATGGTGTGGTGTATATGGATGTGAGGCTGTACACCTGAAGGTCATACGGTGTGATAAACCAGTGTTACTTCAATTTAAAAGTAATTAAAATTGTAAATAGGATCACGTATTTACATTGCTCAAGCACATCCCACAGTTTCCTTTTCCAGAATATAGCCCTATTCCCTGGTATGACCTAAAAGACCTTTACTTGCCTCCTCCCCTTCATCTCATGTCATTTCTCCCCACTTCACACGCATGGCCATGCTGGTTTCCTTTCTGTTCCTGGAATGTGCCACATTCTTGGCAGCATCTTCTGGATCTTTGCAATTGCTGTTCACTCTGCAAGGGGGGCACTTGCCCCACAACGGCATCTTCTCATCTTTCAGGGATCAAGTCAGTGTTGCTCTCACTGCCAGCTCTGCTCTTTCATGGGATGCTGCTTGTTTCGGTCATAGCATTCATTGTCTGAAGAGGACGCCCTCTTTTCTTGATTTTTTTCCTCCTGATGGATGAATGCTCCATGAGACAAAGATATGTTCGGGTTTATTTAGGAATATCAAACCTTTGGTGTCTAAAACTGTTGCCTACTTATTGGCCACATGCACATGATAAATACTTGTTGACTAAATGACCATTATTCTAATTACTTTATTACCAGTGTGAAAGCGCATTGACCTGTTAGTATTTTTTGAACCTCAAATAAAAATACATCACTGTAGGTACAAAACATACTTTGTTCCTGAAAGAACTTACTTTAAAAATGAAGAAGAAAAATCAACCTACTAAGCAGCATTAAGTTCCAGGCTTGTTTTTGTTTTCCTCCTCTCCCCTCTCAAGATTCTGCAGTGATATACTCGTATTGTGTGGCACTAGTTTTATGGAAAATGAATTATTTGGAATGATTCAGAGATTAAAGTGTGGTTGTCACTTTTGCCTCTGAACTACTAGCACCTGGACCTCCGTGTTCCATCAGTCCCTGTCAGGACGGCCATAGAGCAAAATGATTAAAAACGGAGAAAAAAGTCAGGGAATGAAGTGCATGTAGTCCTTCAGAGAGTTACAGAGGCTGCAAATTGTCAGTTCAGGTTTTCAGGATTTGAAGTTCTTCTAGCCTCTGGTTATGAAGACTGATCTGTATTTTTCTTTCCCTCTCTTTTTTTTTTTTCTTCTCAATTTAGTGTTCACTAAAGAAAGATTGATAGCTCTTGTTAAACCTAAGTACAGAGCTGAATAATAGCATCCTGGTTTTGTTTTCTGTTTTTGTTCCCTAAACTGTATTTTTTTTTCCTTAGTAGCTTACCATGATTTGTTGACACAGTGTTTGTTTTCTTTAAAAAGAAAGTAGTTGATATAATTTACTGGAAACCCTTATCATCTGCTTATATTTAATTCCATAGATTATCATTGAGAAATTTGGAAGATCTTTGTTTCTATAAACAGCATGTATAGCTTAGAAATATTCCTCCAAGTCTAAACTGCACTTATTTTCATTCTTTTTTTTTTAAGAATTTATTTATTTATGCATACAAGAGCTGGGGTGTAGGCCAGAGGGGTGTGTGTGTGTGTGTGTGTGTGTGTGTGTGTGTGTGTGTAGGGGGTGAGAGTATTCACCAGAGACAGAATGGGGGGCAGAAGAGGCAGATCTACTCAAGTACACTGCTGAAGGGAGCAGAGGGCAAGACAGGAGAGGTCTGCTGTGCCATGTGGGTCAGCTCCCTGGCTGGGGATCAAACTTGTGCTGTAATGGTTGCTGATAGCTTCATAGTGCTGAGACTTAACCCCTTGCACCACCAGGGAGGCCTCACACTTATTTTCAATGAAAAGAATTCCTAGCTGTGGGTGCTGAAAAATCTTCATCAGGAAGCAGCTTCGTGGTTTCAAAAAATATAGATTTGTTTTAACTGTATCAGATTTTATATTTGTATTAGAAAGTGTGTTATCTGCTCTACCCCAGTATATTTTAAAATGGGCATACACACTTCAAATGTATACGACACAGAGAGGTAATAGGGGAGTGATGAAGAGGGTAGCTTCTGGAGCTCAGCTGCCTGGGTTCTACCACCAGCTCTGATGCTAAGTGTTTGTGTGATCCTGGGAAAGTCAGTCAAGCATTTTGTGCCTATGGACAGGATACAGGGGACACAAGGGAGTCCTAAGGATTCAGTGAGGTAAGCCATCTAAAATGTGTAGAATAGTGTGTGACCATACATATGACGAGGAGGGGAAGATGGGAAGATCGGCAGAGGGACGAGCTGAGTACACAGCTGCTCCTGGTTTCCAGTTAACCTTTAAGTTCAGGTACGGTCTAAAGGCTGTAGCTGAATACCAGCTACCCAGCTATAGCATCTATAGCTCTTCATAGTGGTATTTTAATAGGTCATCTCTGGAATCCTTTGCCTGTTCTTGAGTAAATTTCAGTAATGTTTTTCCTCCTTGATGTAAACATCAGGACTGAATAGAAAGCATGAACAACCCCTCTGTCCAGTACAACTACAATGCACAGAAGTTCTTATCTGTTAAAACAGCTGTATCCTGAGCTACCCATTTTGTGGCCTCACTTTTGTATCTTGTGATGTCTTTTAGTGACCGATTAAGAGTAAGATTTATCCTGTAGCAGAGAGGGTGGCACAGAGGACATTGACATTTCTCAAAGTGAAAAGTCAGGAGAGCACATCTGAATTGGCCTAAGCAGACCCATACAATCCAACAGAACTTTGTTAAAGCTTTTCATTACTTCCCAAATGAATAGGAATGTCAAGATTTCCTATCAGAGCTTTGCTATTACCAGTCCTCAGAGGTAATATCTGTACCTGCATTATCTGACCTCTAACCCGTTTCACTTATGAACATGAAGTTAATCAAGGGTTATAATAGTGATGATGCTTCGGGACTAAATTTCATCAGCCTCGTAGATCTAATTTAAAATAATTTTGTATTCCCTTTTTAAAGAGATCTGTCATTTGTTTCTCATTAGAATTTACGTACTTAGATTCCACATTCACATTGACTTTATGTATCATTCATCTGGCACATTTCATTTAAGACTTTCCAATAGGTCCCATTTGTCTATGGAGAAAGATACAAACTCCTGGCTACCTGTTAGTGGAGACCTGAGGCCTGGCCTCTGCTGTGAGCCTGCGGCTTGTTTCTGTTTCCTAATCCTGCGCATTCTGATTCTCTGGCCATAGGGCTTTATGGCCGTTTCCCTTTTTGTAACTTTACTCAGTGTTCTTCATGTCCTACTTTAGGAACATGCTTTTCTTTCAGTCAGGAGTGATTATTTCAAAAGCTGTCTGTGAAGTGGCTTCCCTTCATGAAGGATTGCACCCCTTAAAGGGACCTTTTGATTGCCATTGTTCCAAATGTGTCTCCTGTTAAATTGGATTATGTGCTGCCTGAGGATGGGGTGGGTTCCTCACTGGTGCCAGTGATGTTCTAGTGAATAAGTGTATATTTTCTCCCCCTCCTCCTCTTTCTTTATGAAATTAGTCTAGTCATCCGGGTACATTATTTTGACAGTATTTTATGACTCCCACTGAGTACTATTTTGATTTCTCCTTTTCTTATATTTTAGAAATCTGCAATTAATATTCATCTAAAATGTATGGCCTGTGATGACTTTTATTTAACTGTGCAGAGTATACACTGTAACTCAGGAAATAAAGAGTCCTGGAACATGTATCGCTTGCCCAGTAGGAATTGATTGGGTTTTTGTTAGCTTTCTTTTCCAGTACCCATAAAGAATAATTTGTGCTGTTTTCTTCTGCCAGTTACAATTTGGCCTTCATCTGGCAATCCATTTCTCAGAATACAGTGATGCTAGAGTTCTCTGGGTTTCTACCAAGTGAGTGTTTCTCCTTGTGATTGCTTCTGAGGCTAAACAAATTGTCTTGTGTTCTTTCTTCTACTTCTTACCACCAGCCCAGTATCATAAAAGGAAATTTAAAGAATGACATTATATATACTTTTAATTAATTTAGCTTCAGACTTACTGAAAAGTTGACATACTCTTCTTACCCAAATATTAGCATCTTATATTTACTTTCTGTGAAATTGTGTGTATTATTTTTACACACATGTATATGTGTGTATACATACATTTTTTTCAGAGTTAAGAATAAGTTGCAGACTTGATGCCCCATTACTCTTAAATACTTCAGTGTGTATTTCTTAAAATGAAGGATCTTCCCGGAAACAGTCACAGTATTGTGTTCAAAATTAGATCTTCTGATTTACAGATATTATTCATTATATCTGAATCTGTAGATGTTGTTTATTAGCCAGAATGTCTATAGCTCTAATGTATATTTTAAATGCACAATTGAGGGTTTCTTACCTAATTTAATTCTTGGCAATAACTTCCAATGTGATAGTTTGTACAATTTCTTGAGTCCAGAAACAGGTGATGGGGGCATAATTAAAAATTAATTCCCTATATCTAAAAAAATGGAAACCTTCAATTTTTTTTTTTTTTTGTATTACACCTTGAAACATTGAGAGCTTGCTATTTTACCTCACTCATTCAAAGAGCTGTTGGGCAAATTATAGGCTTGGCATTACATCATTAAAATCTATAGATAATAACAAATCTTTAGAATATTATTTTCACATATTAGTGTCTTTCAATTGGAAATATGAGTTGATTTTTCTTATTGGCCTTAATTAGTACAGCTCTTTGTTTTAGTTTTTAAGAATGGAAATTAAAAAAGAATGAGGCAGACTCCCTGGTGGTGCAGTGGTTAAGCGCTGCGCTGTGGAGCTGTTGGCAGCAGCGATGTGAGTTCGAAGCCCGGCCGGGGAAATTCCCCCATAGTGCGGCAGACTTCTGCCTTGCCCGCTGCTCCCCTCAGCAGTGTATTTCTGTCGATCTGCCTGTTCTGATCCCCACTCTGTCTCGCCGCCCCACGCCTCTGGCCTGTACCCCAGCTTGTATGCATAAATAAATAAATCTTTAAAAAAAAAAAGAATGAGGCCGATTACTAATAAATTCTGGCCATGAGAAGGCAGACTATAAAGTCCTGGTGTCTGGCTGGCTTTCATTTTTTTTGTTTAAACATGTTTGCATTCATATTTTTGGTGCCTGAAGTGCAGTCCAGAAAGAAGTTTAGAGCAAGGAGTAACATGGATACTTTCAGTATGTAAAGTTAGGTAAGACCCCAGAGAAGACTTAAGTAATACGTACCCACCTGATGTTTGTGCATCATTTTCAGAATTCAGTAGGAGCAAAACATGCCTGAGCTGAGAGAACCATTTCTGAAACCACACCATCTTTCCTACCCTGCTGTGTTCCATTATACTATACTTTAGCAAATTGACATTGCATCTTTAGAAATGACCCTAAATTTTATTTTCAAAATTAAAAGTGATAAAACATAAATGACTTTTAGGATATAGTTCATGACTTCCATTAGTAAGTACTTCATTTTAGCAGTTAGTAACTTTTCTTCTCCTTTATTATTTCCATAGTCAGTAGTAATCATGTTTAACCTAATTTTCTTTTTTTTTCCAGTTGTTTTATGCACATGGATCTTTGTTTATTTTCATGGCTGTATTGACTGAGATGTTACATTAACTTGTATAGTTTGCTATACTTTCCAAAATAATATTCTCATAGTCTAGTTGATACATTAGAAGAATTTTACTCAGTGTATGTGTTTAAAATAATGTTAATTCCATGGATATGCCAATATTATAGTTCTGTTTAAAAATTGCATTTTAAATTGTTAAATTGAATGAAAATTAATATATTGTATAAAATGATAGTATGTGTTTAAACAACCACATATTAAGTCACTTGTCCATACGCTTTACAAGAATTACATCATTGGGCTACCACATACCCCATTAATCCTCTGAGTTAAGATGTCTATCTTACCCTGCTTTAAGATGAGGAATGTGGGGCCCAGTATGGTTAAGTTCTTTGTTCTCAGTTAGTGATGGAGGCATTATCAGAACCGAGAGTCTTTGATTTCTACTTCCACCCTCTTGGGGTCCACATAGTCCTAAGGATGCACAGGGAGATACTTAATTCTGCCTGGCAAGAGGAGAAAAGTGTAGGGGGAAGTTGGGGTGAAGAAAAACTGGATTAGCTGGATGGGAGGCGATTTAGTTAAGTAATCTTCTGAACCCAAAATCTGTTTTTTTGGCGTTTTCTTTATTCCCTTGTGCTTTTGAGAAAGAAAATCTTCCTCCTGGGTTTAGTTTGGCAAATGTTTTTGATTGTCATTTGCCTTAACATGGCTCATGCCTTTATTAGAGCTTATGATATCCTTTCCTTTATTATAGAGATTATTGATTTATACTTACAGGTTCTCTTTCTTACTACCCATTGGGTCTTCAACAAGCTGCAGCCTGGCTTCTTATATAACAATGTCTGTAAAGTAGGCAGTTACTTCCTTAACAAAGACCAGCAGCCCTATTTTTCAGCCCTGTTATACTAGTTCTTGGTGCTGTGTTTAATAATGGACACTGTTCCTTTTAGAAATGTTCTTCCCCTTCCCTGTTTTATACTGTGTCTCTTTACATTTGCTTCATTATTTTCATGGACCTCTCTGTATCCACACTCCTTAAAATTTTAAGTTTTCTAAGATTTTATGCTTGGTTACTATATATTTTCAACTACTCTTTGCATCCTAAAGACTTCTAAGACCTTTCCCTGCTTCCAATATGCAAATCCACAGGGTGATTTGCCTAGTAGGTATTCTGCTTGGATTTCTGGCAGTTATCTCTTATTTGGTATATCTAAAAGGGAACAGGTACATTAAAACTTTCTACTTTATTTCCTTTTAAATAAAAATGGGCATTACTGCCCACCTTGTAATCAAAGCTTAAAATGGTATATCCATTTGTAAGTTCTCTCTTCATCTGATCAGTTTATCTCTTACAGCTTGAATATGCTTGTTTTCATTGTTCTCTCATTCATCTCTATCTCTTTTTCCTTCCACTACTGTTCTATTTTTGGCCACGATCATCTCTCAGACTGTCAGCAGTGTCTGAACTGGTGTCCTGCCTCTGCCCCCACTCTCTCAAATCTACTTTTTATAGTAATCAGAGTGTAAAATTCAAATCCAGTTATATGCATCTCTTGAAACCTTTGGCATCTCTCACCATCAACTACAAAGTCTAAGCTCAGGAAACCTTTCTGGAAAGGGCTAGATAATAAATAATTTGGTTTTGCAGACCACATGATCTCTGCTGCAACTCAGCTCTGTTCTCTAGTTAAAAAGCTGCCACAGGCAATTCATAAATGAATGGGTGTGATGTGTTTCAAGAAAACTTTACTTAAATAAGTGGTGATCTGCATTTGCCCTGAAGGGAGTTGTGTACTACTTGTTAAAAGAAGATTTTTAAAAATTTTTAAAAAAGATTGATTTATTTTATGCATATAAGAGCTAGGGGTGTAGGCCAGAGGTGTGTGTAGGGTGGGGGGGGGGTGCGTAAGAGGATTCACCACAGACATGAGTGGGGAGCAAAACAGGCAGATTGACTGAAATACACTGAGGGGAGTACTGGGCAAAAATAGGAGAGGTCTGCTATGCCATGTGGGTCAGCTCCCTGCCTGGAGATCTGGTATGGAACTCATGCTGCAGTGGCTGCCTGGTAGCTTGATAGTCCTGAGAATTAACCCCTTGCGACACCAGGGAGGCCCTTCAAAGAAGAATTTTAAATTCCCCAAATAAGGCATTAAGATCACTGCAGATTCTGACACTTTCTTTCCTTGCATACTAATCTGCCATCAGTCCCAGTTTCACTTTTCATACTAATGCTCTGTGCAGACCTAACTCTGCTGTTTCAGAATTCCTTTGAAGATATCTTTTCATGCATCTGTCTGCTCTCTGGCCAGAAGTGTCAGTTATTTTGTGTACATCCCTGTTTACCAGTCTGTACATTTTTTGAGAGTAGAGCATGTGACAACTCTTTTATCCTATGCAGCAATAGCATGTTCCAACCACAGTGTAGGAAATTAACAAATGCCTAGTTTTGAAAACTAGATTTATGCTATAGATTAACTTATTCTTTGTTTTGTTTTTGAATTATTAGAGACAAATAAGAAGTGGTGTGTTTTGGAAGGAGGCTTCTTGAGTTACTATGAAAATGATAAGTCTACCACACCTAATGGCACCATTAATATCAATGAAGTGATCTGCCTGGCTGTACACAAGGAAGACTTCTATTTAAATACTGGGTAGGTCTGTCCCTAAATAGGAGGAGGAGGAGATGCTGATATTTACTACAGCAAGTAGTAAGGGTGGTTTTTTTTTTTTTTAATTTCGGTTCATCAGTTGCTTCTTGCAGACCAATTTAATAGCTTCTTAAAGCCTTAATTTTGCAGCTTCTGAAAATTCCTTAGGGGATTCATTAAAAACTAGGAAAACTGAAATGTGGTGCTAAGTAATATGCGAGAAAAACATATCTGTATCTAAGTTCAAGTAAATTTAGAACATTCCATTCTCGAGCAGGTAGTCCTATAATTTTTGTGATTTACTCATTAATTAAAATGAATGGTGGACTGAGGAAAAGTTTATATATTCATTAAATTCATTAATTTGTTGTGGATAAAATAAATAATAAAGGAAAATATTTTTTAATGATTTGTTCACATTAAAATAAAATGCAAAGTACATTTAATAGCATATTGAAATACTAAATTCCCTGAAGATCTACTTTGGCATCTTAGTAGCTTCAAGGAATTGCAATTAAAAGAGTAAGCATTATTTAATATATTTGACTTATAAATAGTTTAATAGAATTTCTGTGAGAACTTTTGGAAACAGGCTAAGATCTCTGTTGTAGAAGTTTCTCATTATATTTTGTAATATAAATAATAAAAAAGTACAAATAATAAAATATGCAAAAATTAGTTTAATTAGGAGCATAGCATTTTAATAAATTTTTTTGAGAAATGGAAGAGATTTTCACAGCTGTTATTTATATGAAATTATCTGAAACAGTATTATTACATAATGACCAATATTATTAGTTGAAAGGACTATTTTCTAATAAATCCAATTTTATTTTTTACGTGGACAATCTTATTAGTTGATTTTCTTTTGTTTTATCTTTAATAGTACTTTTGTTTTAAATGAAAAATCAATTTACTATAGCTTACTATGGAATGTTAAAATAAGTTTATCTGTTGCAGTAAGTTGCTTAATGGGTAAATAAAATACAGTATATATATTTAATATTGGTTTATATCAGCATGTAATCATATTCAGAAATAAAACATTTTTGATTTAAGTGTAACTGATGCAAGCAAATATGCAGGAAAATGCATTTATACTGCGATGTTGTTAAAAACTAATTGTTGCTGGGACCTTCCTGGTGGCCTAGGGGTTAAGTCTCAGCGCTGTCACCACTATGGCCCGAGTTCAAGCCCCAGCCAGGGAGCTAACCCACATATAGAACAGCAAATCTTTCCTGTCTCACCCACTGCTCCCCTCAGCAGTGTATTTCAATAAATCCCCCTCTTCTGCTCCCCACTCTGTCTTTAGTGAATCCTCTCACCCCTGCACCTCTGCTCTACACCCCATTTCTATGCAAATAAATTGATTGATTGATAGATAGATGATAGATAATTGTTGCAACCAGATTTTGAATTGTCTTTAGAAGCAAATATGATTTGAATGCAGTAATGTAGGCACTGAGAAGTTATGCAAGTTTGTATTTTTAGAAGAAAGCTGGCTGAAGTGGTAAAGCAAAGCTTAGAGGAAGCGAAAACACACTTACTGAAAGTTTAACTAGACAAAGAGATAATTTCAAAGTAAAACAGTGAGTCGACTGGATGAAGAGCTAAAGTTAAGGATGCCAAAAGTTCAGAAATAGCCAAAGTAAAGCCAATAATTAGTTTCTAGTCATCATGCCAAAAAGATAGTTTATGAACTGGAAGCATTTTGAACAAAACATGGAATGAAGCCCAATGCTATGGAGTATTAAGTAGCTTGTACAGTGGAAAAGCACTATTCTTTAATCAGTTGTTATAAAATTATGTTTTATATAATTTTCATATCAAGCTGGGGAAATAGCTGAAGTTTTGCTTAAAATTTCCAAAGATAGAAAAAATAAATGACCCAGATCAGTTAGTATTGTAAAAGAAGATAATTAAGCTTTGTTAGTATGATTAGTCTGATTTTGTCAGCTTAAGGGATTTTCAAGACTAGTGTCTGTGTGGTTTTGAGTTAAACGCCAAGGTTTTAAACTTGCTGATTAGAGAGATGTTGATGACTTTAAGTTGGAATATGAAGAAATTACAACAGGTTTGGGTTAAAAAAAGAAAAAAGAAAGATGCCTGTGATGTAGGGTATTTCGGGTTTTTGTAGGTGATAGCAGCTTACATACTTAGCATGTTCCAGAAATAGTTGGAGCTGTGGATGAGGAACTTAGGGAGGATATGGTTGGTTACTCAAAGTTTATGTATAATAAGGAGATGAAATTTTAGAATAAGAGATAACAGAAAGAAATTCTGTGCGGTAAGACAAAAAAGAGGACTGGTTAGAGAACTGTTTAGACAAATCTGCTTTGAACAATTGGCCAGAGTAAATCAAAGCAGTGTGCTCAAAGGGAAGACAAGACTGAAACAAGCCATTTGTCACATCAGCCAATTGAGTGTCATGGTATCAGCAAAATCAGCGGTACAGTGTAAGAAGATTATGTAATGATTAGCCAGAAGATTATTCCTTTTGTCTGAACCATTGTGTTCCATTTAACTGGTTCGAATAAAATACAAACCATAACCAGAAAAATACAGATAGATAGATGTTAATTTCTTGGCCTTATCCAGTTTTCAAAAGGAATTTATTTAAAAATTTTCATGTTGTTTGTTTACGTAAGAGCCAAATATAACTGATAGTGTCTTTTATTCGTGCCCTGTAGGCCCATCTTTACCTTTGAAATCTATTTACCTTCAGAACGTGCATTTTTATTTGGAGCTGAAACATCTCAAGCTCAAAGAAAATGGACAGAGGCAATAGCCAAGGTATTTCAATATTTAAATTACCCTCAATCCAGAGAAGATTTGAAACTAGTAGTTGAGCTTAAGGAGAAGTAGATTCTGGGAACACTTTATTAGGTTTTTGGAGTTGTCAGAGGTTAAGCTCTCCCTTTGTAGAACCCTAAGCAAAGAAGAAATTTCAGGACATTGGGGAAATCATTCTTTGAATTGAGCCCATTTTTTCATGAATGAGATCTTTTCAGTATTGTCAAGTCACTTCTGCGTATAACTCTTAATAGGCAAGTATCTTATTATATACACAAAAGGGAAATGAACAAATTCAGTAAAATATACAGATGGAGTCAGACATTGAAGGTTGACATTTTGAAAAATGCCATGAATCAACAAAGAGAATGTCTCAAGAAAAGTGGTTTAAGATGCTGTCATTTGAAAATGAGTTATAGCGGTTCAGCTTTAAGACTGATTGATAGCAAGTTTAAATAATCGTTTTGAAATGTGGATTGCATTACATGTATGTGGGTTATGTCTTAAAAATAGAAAAGCAAAGATAATTTACTTTTCTGACATCTATAGATAGGGAAGAGATTTCCTATTTTCACTGTCTTTATTTTCTTCATTTGTTTTAACAGCATTTTGTTCCCTTTGTTGCTGAAAACTTAACAGAAGCTAACTATGATTTGATTGGTCAACTTTACTACAAAGATTGCCATGCCTTGGATCAGTGGAGAAAAGGCTGGTTTGCTATGGACAAATCTAGTTTGCGTTTTTGCCTTCAAATACAAGAGGTTCAGGAAGATAGAATGCACTTAAGAAGACTGCAAGAGCTAAGTAAGATGTTTCCCTCCCACCTCTATTTTGGACATTATTTTATATTGTGTATGCCAGTAGAGATTATACATAAAATTTTCATGGCTCACTCTTGAATATATAACTAAGTATTAATAATTGTGTCTATGGATATTTAATGTTTAAAATATATGTTCATGTTTTCTCCTTTTCCTCCAGCTATCAGCACAATGGTTCAAAATGGGGAAAAACTGGATGTCTTGCTGTTAGTTGAAAAAGGAAGGTAGGTGCATTTGCTTTTTACTTACTATTGGCACAGCTACAGAGAGTGGGACATTTTGATTATCTTTTTTGGGGAGAACCCACTGATTATGTACGGTGGAGATTTTCTGAATCACATCTGGTGTGTGTCTGTGTGTTTCCCCTTCAGTAGAAGAGTAAACTGATGAAGCTTGCATATTTTTGTACTTCTTATAGCAAGTTCAGGCTAATCAGTTATTGTAGTTTTCTATAGACCTGCATCTCTTTGACATAGTAACATGTCTGCATTTAAGTGTTTGTACACTTTACACACACAGACACACACACACACACACGTTTATTCAGTATAGTAGGTATATATTCAGTAGAGGTACATATTGGGTATAAATAAAATCCTGAATTACCTATGTATGTGAATCATGAATAGCAAAATCTTGATTCTTGAATTTATATTCAGTTTTTCCTAAAATACTAAGCATCTGTTATAAATCATGCATTGTTGATAGGAATTGTGGATATAGTGATGAATGAAACAGACATAGTCCCTGCCCTCATGAAACATGAACACTAGTGAAGGAAATGGAATATAGACAAAAAATAATTTTGCAATACCGTGTCTGTCAACTTTAAATGCTTGAAGAAAATAAGGGAAATAGAGAGGGCCCAATGGAGCAGTATTCTGTTTTTGATAGAGTGGTAAAAGAAGGTACCTTTGATCAAAACCTACAAAAATGAAATTAGCAAATTCTGCCACACAAGATATTTTGAAGACATTTGAAGACAAGTGTGTGTTATACTTGGTAAGTTCAAAGTCTACTAGAAAGTTGCCTTGGAAGGGGAGATTTGAATGAATGGAAAGTGGGAAGAAATGATTTCAGAGATATCCCTGGGCTTGATCATATTAGGACCTTACAGATCATGATATGTAAAATCTGAATTTTATTCTAAGCATGATGCTGAACTGCTCAGTTTGAGAGCCAGAAAGTGAAATCAAATGACCAGTGCTTTTAAAGGACTAATCTAACTTCAGATGAATAAGCTTTTAGGGGTGGGGGAAGAGTGAAAGCGACTGTCCATTTACTGCTTCTGCAGAGACCAAGCAAGAGGTGACTTAACATAGTGCTAAGGAGTAGGTGGATATATTATGAAAGTTAAGGTGAGAGTATCTATTGATGGATTTGGTGTGTGTAAGAATTAAGAACCTCAAGTTTTTGACCTGAATGACAGGAATGATGTTGCTGACTTTTGAGATAAGAAAGACATGGAGGGCCTCCCTGGTGGCGCAGCGGTTGAGTGCTGCGCTGTGGAGCTGTCGGCAGCAGCGACGCGAGTTCGACGCCCGGCCGGGGAGAGTCCCACATGGTGGGGCAGACCTCTCCTGCCTCGCCCGCTGCTCCCCTCAGCAGTGTATTTCTGATCTGCCTGTTCTGCTACCCGCTCTGTCTCTGGTGAACCCTCTCGCCGCCCCACGCCTCTGGCCTGTACCCCAGCTTGTATGTAAAAATAATAAAAAAAAAAAAATAAATAAATCTTTAAAAAAAAAAAAAAAAGAAAGACATGGAGACAAAGTCGAGGGAGGATCTCAGTAAGTTTAGGGTAGTTGATCAAGAACTTGATTGGGGAGTGATGACTTTGAGAGGTTTATTTCATAGCAAACTAGAAATGGTAAGTAGGCATTTGAATATACAAATCTGGAATTAAGTGGTGATGTTTTAGCTAGAAAAACATATTAGAGAATCATCTCTATATAGATGTTCTTTAGCCAAAGAACTGGACAGGTTCACCTAGAAAAAGTATAGGTATAGATTTGAGGATGTATCTTGGGGTCTCCAATATTTTGGAAGAGATGGATGATCTAACAAAAGAGCTTGGGAAAGAATTTTCAGTTGTACAAGAATATAAGATCATTTGCAATAAGCATACAATGTATGTGTATATACATATACACAGTAATACAAATATATATACACACTCGCATCACACACAGTAATACAAAAATAAAATCAACCTTCTTTCAGGTGATTTTCTTGGTAAAGACAAGGATCATGACTTTCAAAGGTTATTTGAACCTGTCTTTTCTGTGACTTCAAGGGAGGACATCAGCAACACTAGACATCAAGCATATTGTTGATTAGAAACTTATGACTTCAGTGTTATTGTTAACTTACAGGTATAATTAGGACTTTGTGTTTTTTACTTATTTCTGTGATTATAATGGTTATTGACACTTTGAATTCTGATTCTCAGTGCTAAATGAGGCTTTCACTGTACTACCAGGGTGCTGTTAATTGTATGTTCAGAAATAACAAGGTCTGCTGTAACATGTGGGAATCTCCCCGCTGAGCATCGAACTTGCGCTGCAGCTGCCAACAGCTCCACAGCTCTGTGCTTAAACAGCTGCGCCACCAGGGAGGCCTATCATATTTTTGAAATTATTTCAAAGTTCATATGTATTCTTAAAAAGTTATATTGAAGGCATTTTTATCAAAGAACAAAGCTTGCCAGGCTGGGGGTACTCACAGTGCCCAGAAGAGAACATTGCAATAAGGAAGAAAGAGTAAAAAATGTCCAGTGCTGTCAAGGGCACAGGTTTGAGAACACAGATGCTCCTTGGGTAAGTGCTGCAGACTCCATCTGTGACTTTGAGGAAAGCAGAATTGCTAGATAGACTACTGGATTAGATTAAGTTTGGAAACTGAGAAAATTGGAACAGCTGGTGAGTAGTCAAGGGTGTCTGGAGGTAACTAGGAATAGTGGGTTAGAAGAGGTTTGACCCTGGAAGGGAATATGTGTGTGATTTTTTTGATATAGTTTGAACTTGTACTTGTTTAAAATTGTGATGAGAGGCACAGGGTATGATCTAATGTGTGAGTGAGGACAACAAGAGAAGCAAGGCCCTCACTTGTAAGAGGAGTTAAAAGGTGGTTTTGGATGTTGGTAGCTGTCTTGACCTGGTGATGGGATGTTGAGACAGACACCATTCTGATGGCTTTCAAGTGCTTTGTGAACTAGGACATAAGGATGACTCAACTTAGACAGCGTTTATTAATGACTGTATCATTTACCAACATGGGGAATATATACTTCTCTCCCAGTACTCAAAAAAAAAAATCTGGTTAATTATAGATATGATTGTTAAATAGCTGTTTTTTTTTTATAAATATATATTTTTATTGTTATTTATATCTTTTACATTTTGTATTCCCCTTGGGTCGCCCACCACCAATTCACCCGTGATCCATCTTCATGGTCCCTTGTGTTCTTTTCTATTCCTTTTT